>VWPU01022160.1:0-10186 GCA_013398955.1 Callaeas wilsoni | reverse complement strand
GCGGGGCGCAGGCGCGGGGGGCGGTGCCACGCACGGCGCGCGACATGTCAGCGCGCCGGGCCGCAAAATGGCGGCGCCGGGCCGTGATGCTCAGGGGCCGTGGGTCCCTTCGCATCCGCGTCCGGGCGGTGCCCCAGGCGGGCCGCGGCCCGCGGTCCGACACCGGTCTTTTCCGCAAGGGCACGGCTGCTGCTCGCTGCGCCCCACTTCGTTCCTGGGGCGGCTGAGGGCAGCGGCTGCGGTGGCTCTGAGGGCGGCGGGCCGGGGTCGGGGCGGTTCCTGCGGTGCTTCAGGCCCGGAGGGACCTCCGGGGCCTCTGCCCGGCCGGCTGCGCCTTGCCCGGGAGGCCGCGGGCGGGCGCCTCGCATTCCCCATGGGCCGGCTGCGGAGAGCCCTTCCGGGCATCGCTCTGCTGGAGCGGGCACGGACACGCTGTTCCGAGCGCAGCCCTCGTCTTGTCAGGAATTTAACCTCCATTGTTCGTATCCGCACTTAAACCCACCTTGATGTGTATGCGTGGTCTGCTGCACAGCGGGTTTGGTTCTGGGCGCTGTTTTGATGTACTCGGCCTGCCTCGGGAGGGGCGCCTGGCGTGGCGCTTGAGTCTCACCTGAGCAGACATCCAGGGAAGGATGTTCAGGGCTGAAGGGAATGCACTGCGCCCGTTCAGGGAAACAGTGGCCTTAAGCTATATGCTTAAGGTCTTGTTCTGGATAAGGGTCCTCCAGTTCCGGTGTTCGGTTGTAGGTCTGCGATTGTCTTCTCCGACTGAGAAACATTAGTTAAGGTTATCAATGGGTCGACTGATCCAGGCTTTTCAGGTGGGTGGGATAAGGGTGAAGAAGTGTGGTTTCTTGGGTCCTTTTGATGTATGTCGTTTCTCCGGAGAGCTGAGTGAGATATAATCTGGTGTGATGGTGACATTTGTTGTCAAATTCCCAGTGGCAGTTACAGTTTTCACTTTCTTTGCCTTAAGTGTTGCTAGTCGTAACTTGCTGCTTACCTTTGGGAGTGAAAACAGGAGAAAAATATTAAGAGTACTGTAAACAGTACTGGTTTTGGAAACAATGTTAAAATTTAGATTAAGACTGTTTAGAGAGAAAGTGCTTAAGCAAGTCCTTGCTTATTGATCTGAGTTATTTTCATTAGGGTTTTTTGGTTTTTTGTAATTTGAACAGATTTAGTAAAGAATGTTTTGGTTGGATATATGGCAGTATATGAAGAAATAAGTTGATAGCTTTTTGATTTGAAGTAGTGGAGCTTTTCAGCATTCTTCCATAATAGATGGATGTTTCTACTTAAGTACTGGTGTGATTTTCTAAATGGATTCTGCCAGTCACCATACAGTAAATGATCTGTTATGGTTAATACTTCCTTTAGAAATCTCATGTCAAGTTGGTTTTTTTTTTTTTTGTTCGTACAGTACTCAAACTCCCAACAAAATAGTTGTTATGCTGTGTGCAGGCAGTCCTTTGTTCCTTATTACTTTTTAATTTACAGTTTCTTTTTATTGGTAGAGTTCAACTGTATCAGTGTGTGTATATATATATATGTATATACAGACAATATTATATATATAGTATGTATATCAGTTACTGTAGATAACTGAGGCCAAAGCAATTTGAATTGAAGTTATTTGGACTTGCTTGGTTTCCACTGTTACAAAGTGCAGTTATATGAATAGAATTGCTTAAAAGTGAAGTTTGATCTTGGCTGGATCTGCCAACTAGACACAGTAATTAGAGGTGTGAGAGCTTAGTTAAGAAGTCTCTATCACCAGTGTGTTGACAGGAGGTTATGGTGGTGATAACAGCAACTTGGTATTGAAATCAGTCATCTCATAAAGCGTCTTTTAGAGAACTATAAAATTGCAACAGTTGGAATGACGTAGTTATGCTTATCACAATATGGAAAGATTAAATATTAGAGTATGTGGCTTTGTTAACTGTCTTTATTAACAGCTGTGATTTTGGAGAGTTTCACAATTCATAGTTGAAAATTTTACAGTAAATTAAAAAAGACTGGAAATTAGTTTTGCACTTTTGCACTGCATGTTGCTCTTTCTGTAATCACCTCTCTGTACCTCTTCATTTTTTCATACATCCTATTCTGAAAATTTCCTTAAGGGTTAGGGAAGTTGAGATTAATGAAATTTAATTATTTCTTTAAATTATCTTTTAGGTGGCTTGAGAACCAATCAGTGATTCTGTATATAATCTACAGGTGTATATCACAGATTGAGTGAAATAGCTGGAATTTCTCTGTTTTTGTTGTTTTACAAAAATACACTGGAAACTGAAGAAATTGGGTCTTAAAAATCTGAGCAAAGCTGGATCCAGAAAGTCTTCTCACAAACAACTAAGTAATATGATGAATAAAACAAAAAGATGGTGATCTCGTGAGAGGCAAAAGAAAGAGTAGTTCTAGAGCAATTCCTAGAGAAGGCTCCAGACTGCCGGCTTGTGGTGAATGTCGCAGCACTGCTGTGGCGATAGTCTAAAGTTACAGCTTTTCCATAAAGGTTGCAGTCTGAGGTGTAAGTATTTGAAAGAAGATAGTCATTTAGGAAGACAGATAATTAGGAAAATCTACAAGGCATCCTGATAGGAAGAATCCATAACTTCTGTTATTTAACTTCAGAAGACTAATTTTTTTCTTTGATTTTTTTTTCCTCCATTTATGCATTTATAACCTTGTTATCTATTTCAGATATTGTGAATAAACATCTTTATTAGCATGGTTAACTGAACTTGGCATGAGTTAAAAGTGATACTATATTAAATGAATATAAAAAAGTAATTTGTCACTCCAGTCCCTGGAGCAAACTGCAAGTATCTGGCTCCCCATTATGTTTTGTAGAATAGTGGAAAGCTCAGAGACCACACTCCCAAATAAATTGTTCGGGTTCTCTGGAAAAATAGTTATTACAGGTTTAGAGAAGAAGGAAACATCGCTGATGTAGCTGTAAGTAACCAGTACTTGAGGTGTACCTTGAACTTGGAAGGCTCTCAGGGAGGCTATAGCAAGAGCCTAAGTCTAGCTGGAAACTAAATTAAATTCTTGTATCCTACCCTACTGTGACAGAACTTAAAATATGCCTTAAATACACCTATTTCAATCTTATTAGCAAAACGTAGATGGTAGTCCCAGGGTCTCTCCAGTCGCTGGGCTGTTCATCTTAATCTAGTTTTATTGCTTCCTTCCTTGCATTTCTTTCTTGGTAGTAAACATGATGTTGATACTGCAGTGATGAATTGCTGTAGTTCTGTCTTTCTGCGTCTGTGTACGTTTGGAAACACTAAATGTTGATAATAACAATATAGTTACTAATAACCATTTTGAGGCTGTTACCTTGTTTTAGCAAAATTGAACACTTAATATTTATCTCCAAACCTGCTCTGGTAAGCTTATTTTCACTCAAACCTTTGGCTTCACCTCTAGTAACTTCTGCATCAGTGATGCATTTTCCATATGAAGTCATGAAGACTAAAACTACATCAAGAGATAACAGTTCTTAAATAAAGCACAAAGAATTGCGGATTTTTGTATGTACTGAGGTAATAAATTTAATAAAATTATCTGCTTTTCTCCTTGTGTAGACTCCAGCCTCTTCCAGGAACCTATCTAGGCAATGTCAACTTAATGAACAAAACCTTAAAATAGAGGTCAAAAGTACTAAATTTGGATGTCCAGTTTAGTATCTCTCACAGGGATATGATTTCTAAGAACATGTAACATAGGAAAGCACTTATATTTAGCATACATACCCATTTATTTCAGTGGGCACTTGGCATTGCTCATCACATCGAAGGTGTCAAGGTGGGTGCTCAGGAAGTAAGAAATGAGCAATCACACACTAGCTAGGAGCAAGCATTCACTACCAAAACCATGGTGCCCTCGTGCATTTATATTAATTACCTCATTTGTTACAAACACAACTCTATCATCCTCACTCTATAGCACATCAGAGGTGTATGTCACTGATTTTTGATTTGGAGTTGAGCATATAATAGCATGTTGACAGGATTTACTTACACTTGCCCTTTATGTGGAGTGAGCACGGTGCAGTATGTCTTTCAGGAGTGCTCAGTTTGAAGTGCTCAGTTCCTATTCTAGCATTTTTATTGGGCCTATGGAGATTTTGTCTGCATTATGAAGCCGTCAGTATCAGAACTGATTTATATATACATGAGTTTGGAATTTCTCTTTATTTGACAGCGTCAGGCCTTGGCTGAGGCAGTAGCAAGTCTGAGGCAAACAAAGTTGTGTAGGGCTCATTACTACTTGTTAGATGATACACATGAGTTGGGTTTCTCTGAAGGAAGCTACAGGCCATGTCAGTTGCTCTTGGTGTTTCCAGTTTTTTTGCAGATGTCATGTGTTGAGTCTTACTTCTGACTTATTTTTCACTTTATTTTTGCTTCCCAGATTTTGATGTCACCTTCTTGTAGTCTTTCCCCATATAAACGAGGAAGCAATGTTTTAATTCTGAATGAGCCCATCTATTTCTGGATTTCTTCTGCGACAAATGACTAGGGATTCTAACAGTCGAGCTTCCTCCATTGCAAACCATCTTAATCATCTGTACACCAGGTTTGTCCTCTAGAATGAATGAGGAAGAGATAGTAAAGTAATTAAGACTGGATTTGGGTCTCTTTGCTAATTGAATTTTAACTTAATTATACTAAGGCTGAGGTATTAACTCATTGTAAACATTGGAGATTGTTTCTTAGAGGTATATGTTTGTGAGTGACCTAACTAGGAAAAGAACTTCCCTCTGAGCTTATATCTCATCTCATATTACATTTGCAAGTTTTTATACTGACACCAGAGGAATTGAGAACAGGGAAGTCACTCTAAGGGTTTCAATAAATAAAATAAACTTTATGTATTACTAAACTTTTTGAAGGCAGTGAGAAGGTTGTCATTGCTTGGATGAATGCTGTGTAGAGAATCCTTTCCAGTGTAGAGGAAAGGATCAGGAAGTAGGAAAGAGAGAAGGTAACAATGCATTTGCATTAATATTGTTTATGTGGGTTATGCTATCTTAAGAAGTTACTTCATTTATCACAAACTCAGGTATCTTCTGAAATCCGAACCTGATCAGGAGGACAACCACAGAAATTAAAAGTAAAACAAATTGTATTTCTCAAAAATCATTGTGTATCAGGTATAGGTATGGAGCACACTTTGTTTTCCCTTTGCTATGGCTGCATTTGACAAAACTGTTCAGTTCAAATAGGTCCTTTTTTTTTTTTTGCATTAACTTTCTATAAATTCTGTTTTGTATCTGCCACTGAGGTTTCCTCAGTGTGTCTTGCAAAAAAAAAGGTCAAAATCCGGTGTAGATTATTTAGCTGCACTGTTTCGTAATTCTTTGCTGTACAAGTATGCTATTTTTAGAAGTTTTTGCATAGCAATTACTGTTTTGTTTTTTGATTCCTACCCATTACCACTGATGTTGTCTTTGCCCAGAACTTGGCTCAGTTAGTTATACTGTGTGAATTGACAGACACTCCAATTCTAAACATGCAGCTGCTTTTGTCAGCTAAACTAATGATGGCTAATAACTGGGGATGCTGAAGGGGCACTCCCAAATCCTGGATTTACTTCACTGCTACTCTCTTGTGCTGGTAATCATTTTCATCTGATCATGGAGAGAGGCACTCCTGGGAGCTAAACAGAAAATTGGTGACTTGTTTATGAAAGGGTTGTTCTGATGGCAGTTATCCTGTTGCAGGAACAGCTTCCCACAAAGACCTTTGCAGGGGGAGTTACTATGCAGAACATAATAAAGGTGCCAAACTGTAAACACTAGGAATTGAATAATTAATGCTGAAGAGACAATGAGGGAAGAGAAAGGGAATATTATTCTCTTGATTATGGCTCTGTCTACTCTTTTGGAAACAACAATATCATTATACATAAGAGTGCCAATAACTCTGTTCCAAGGGTTTGTTCTTGATAAAATAGTCTCTAAAATAGTAGATGGTAGTTTTTCCGTTTGGCAGACCTACAGGTCAGTACACGGGCAAGCTTTGTGCTTGTGCTGCAGCATGTTGTAATTTGGGTGTGTTTTTTTTGTTTTGTATTACTGAAGCATAGTTTACATATGTTTTCATGTATATCCTAATTATGAAGTTTGGTTTTGCATTTTTGCAGTGTCCAGAGGAGTGAGCTCAATCCTCACCTTCGACCATGCAACGGTTATGAGCACGTATTGTAGAGAGCATGTTCAAACTGCAAAATCCTAAAGGTACATGGCATTAAAGGATTCAACACAGTGGATAAGTAAAGCAGGCAATAGGTTTCCCTGTCAATTGTGTATCTCAGCAAAGTGCTTGGTGTATCTCTCTGTCAGCAAGTGCGGCATACAAACCTCTTCCTGCAGTAGGTGACCCCAAGCAGTAGTTCCAACAAATGCTTAAATGGAAATGGGGTAAGGGCCTTTCCAGAGCAGCTTTACTACTTGAAGACCACTCTGTCAAATGATCTTCAAGCTTATCTATAGATAACATTCCATAGGACTGCTTGGCAGATGCAGTTCACAGAGGTATTTCTTAGGAAGCACTCTGATCAAGCATGACTTCTGGTGGAGCTCTGATGATAAAAGGGCTCTGGACCTTAATCGGTACCATAAAAGGCACTGACACAGCTCCCAGTCTGTTTTAAAACTTGTGTTTTGGTGAAGACTATTTGGATTGACATGAACTGTTCTGAAGGGTCAGACTAAAGGGTCTTACCAATTTCATAAACAAGGAACCACTTTGGCTGTGAGAATGAGAAAGGTGGTACATGCAGGAAGTAACAAGAGTTACTGAGGCTGTGAGAAACAGAAAATCTTTGGTTTCATAGCAGTTGGTGAACATTATGAACACCAATATTATTTCATTTTTATTTGCCCTTTTGTCATAATACAGCTAAAACTTCCAGATCAGAGGAGTGAGAAGAAAAATCCAGATAATTCTTCCTAACTAGAGAATAAGGAATATATTCAGTAAACAAGTAGGAGTAAAATGGACCAACACTTCTCTTGTATATTTGAAGGCAAAAATTTGATTCTCATTCTGAGAGAATCATCTAGGACTTTGGACCATATATCCTACTCAATCTAGTATGACATATCAGCCTTTCTGAGAAGGTATCAATGATACATGTATTTTTCTGTAAATATGAAAATTTGCAAAGATCACCCAGAAGATGTGGAGTGATCCTGCACCACCACCCCACAGACTGAAAATAAACAGCTGAAATTCTGTCAGCACATTGCTGTAGTATGCCTATTAATAAGGTTACAGCATCTTTTCCACAGTGAGTGCTGTTCTGGCTTCTGTGAGTTTTGGGAACAACTTTTCTTTTGTGAACTTGCAAAGTCATTCCCATGAGTATTCTACCAGTGCCACATACCATAACTGATGAAGTAAGTGAGATCTAAAAGCATTCCCATGTAGGATGAGAGGACCATGGTAATGTTGTATCTCATAGATGAGTGTGAAGGTGTATATTGTATCATGGAGCGCCAAACTCGAAAACTTACTAGTGATAGATTGCCTTGAGGCATCATACAGAAGCACCACATGCAAGGTTAGGCAGATTTGTCATCATGATAGGAAGAAGACCCACATGTCTATGTTATGGCAGTCTAAAACCTTTCTTGAAAGGCAGATTCTTGCAGGTTCTAAAGAAGGTGTGGAATGAGTTCCGATTCCTTCTTGTCCCTTCACCAACCAGCTGTTCAGGCCAGGAGAGGGATACAGAGTTGCATTCAAGGAAGATCAGTACCCCTGCCAGTATTTAGTGCTGTAGTGAGTCTAAGTTGACTTTTGTTAATCTCTTAAACAAAGGTGATACACTTTAGAAACACAGAAATGTGTCTAATGAAGTTTGATTCTACGAGGAAATAGAGGAGGATGCTGAGGCAGATAAATAGTGATTGTGTTTCTTTACATCATCTTTCTTGCAGTGATTCTGTTGAGAATTTGACAACTAGTGGAGGTGAAAGCTGGTAGGCAGAAGATCCTCCTTCTGTGAAGTTTTCCATGCAGAGTGAGTCAGCATGGGCAACTTGGTTAACAATTTGATGCTGCCAGGTAGGGGTGTGAGGATTCTGAAGGACTGGGGCTGAAGCCCCTTGCACATGTTGAACTGGTGTGAAAAAAGGTGGTGAGGGGTCTCTTGCCATCAAACTCTTATTTTTTGCTTGAAGTTGAACTGTATGCTAGTAGAATGGTATTCTTTTGAGTAACCAAGTCTCACTTGTGAGATGGAAAAGACAAAGGTAACAGATCTTCTAGGTTATAGGGACATGTGCTGAGGACTGGTCAGATGCCCCAGACAATACTACGTACTGTTCTATTTTGAAATACATGGGCTAATGTACTAATACTTAAAATGGAGAGGTTGAGGATCCTGCTCTGGTAGCCTGTCATAAGGTCAATGAGAAATTATTTCGAAGTCTAAGACTCCTAATACAGAGCTTTATGTTGAGCGTGCCCTGATCTTTGTGCCATTGCTCTGAAATACCATATCAAGGAATGACATGAGTTTTGTGTCCTAGCCTGGATGGTCCAGAGCAAAAACTCCACATACCACCTTCTTACTGAGAGTAATTGGGAGAATCTAGAAGCATGAGTTTAAATTACAGAGAAGTGGTCAAATGGTGCAAATACCAATAAGGAATACCACATTATCAAAGGGATGTCCAGGAACTATGGAATGCTGTAGTCCACCTAGCAGAAAAAAGAAACTGGAAGAAACCCAGAACTGCTGTGTGTCAGACACATTAGAATGTGGACACCATCAAGGTTTCTGTGAAAAACTTACCTCCACTTAAAAAGCATTTGTACAGCTGCACAACAGATTCACATGTGAATTACCCCTTTAAAAGGTAAACCAACATATTTCTTTATCATAATTTTTTGTTCTTGACAACATTATTTCTATTCATTTTTATACTCTGTGCACTAATGTACATGATGTGGTGTGATGCTCCCTCTTTAATACCTTTCTATGACAGGCTGAATTCCAGTGCAACAACGCTAACTTATATCAGCATGTTGTAAGACTTCTGAGACTGATGGTAGGATCACTAAAACAATTTAACTGGAGAGTAGTTTCTTACAGGCAAGTACACAAATAACCAGATGGCCTCCATAGTTCATACAAACTTTCTTATATTGGAAATGGAAGGTACTGTGTCTATCTGAGCCTAAGGATCTATTCCTACACTGAGCACACTGCTCAAGTGTTAGCTGCTTTCATGCTCGTGTTTTGTTCAGATATCAGTGTGCTATATGGTCCGTGATGAAGAAAAAAGGATTTGGAAAGTACTTTTCCTATTCTACAAGATTTCCTTAGCCAAGTTGCTTAAACTCTCTGGACCTTAATTAACTTTCTACATGTAATAACAGGTGTATCTATTTCTGATTCCCTAGTCATTTATTTATTGTAGGACCAAGTGTTTTTTGAGGCAAGGAAACATTGCACTGCTAGAGAAAACATAACAATGAATTGGTAAGTTGTTTTGCAGCAATTTAGCTGAGTGGATGCTAAATACCGATGGATAAAGAGAATTACACTTACTCAATCACTTGCTTTTTACTATATGCAGGACTTGTTCTGGATGATCGGCACAGGCAAGTGTTTGTGTTAGGCTGTGCCAGCTAAACGTTGTTTTTTAAGGATGTGGGTGCAGCTGCCTTGAAGAAATGTATTGCAGTAAAATACTCCAGTTCTCGAATATGGCTGTAATGGCTGTCTAAAAATAATACCTAACAAAGAGTGTCCTTCGCAGGGGGAGCCAGAAATAACCTGCTTTTGCTCTGTCAAAATGTAAGGCTATTATCAGTTAATCTACAAGCAGCAGATTGACCCAGAGACCACGCAAGAGCCGACTTTCAAGCACATTTTCTACGTAAAGCATCTTGAGCTTGGACTTCTCCCCCAAAGAGATAATAAATACCACTCGCTGCAACTTTTGAGCCTCGGTTTTGTAACGAGCCGCGTCCCGCCTCCGTCCGTTCCCTGGCCCTCGCGCTGGGCCGTTCGAACGTTCTACCAGGGCGGGCTCGGGCTCGGGCTCGGCCGGTCCGGGCGGGAGCGCAGGGGTCTTGGGGGCAGCGCGTTCCCGCCCCGAGCGCGGCCGGTGCCGGCCCCGGGCGCAGGGAGCGGCGGCGCGCAGGCCCCG
>VWPU01022159.1:0-66093 GCA_013398955.1 Callaeas wilsoni | reverse complement strand
TGCCGGGGGCGGGGCCGATGCCGGGGCGGGGCCGTTGCCGGGCGAGGGGCGGGGCCGCGCTCGCCACACGTGTCCGGGGGCGGGGCCTGGTGGCGCTTCCGGTGCGGGCGCGGAGCGAGGGCCGGTGAGTGCGGGGCCCTCAGGGAGCGGCGGGGCCGGGCCTCGTTCCGCTGGGAGCCCTGCCCGGCAGAGAGCTGTCCTGGCCGCGGGCAGTCCGGGCCACACGGGGGCAGCGGGGTAGCCCCGGGCTCTTCTCCGATTCGCGGTGTCTCCGCTCGTGGGGGCTCCTTCCGTAGACAGGCTGGAGGTGTTCAGCCTGGAGAAGAGAAAGGTCCGGGGAGACCTCAGAACACCTTCCAATGCCTAAAGGGGCTCCAGGACAGCTGGAGAGGGACTTCGGTCAAGGACGTGGAATGACAGGACAAGGGGAAACAGCTTCCCACTGCCAGAGGGCAGGGTTAGAGCGGATATTGGGAAGAAATTTTTTCCTGAGAGGGTGGTGAGGCCCTGGCACAGGGTGCCCAGAGAAGCTGTGGCTGCCCCATCCCTGGAGGTGTCCAAGGCCAGTTTGGACGGAGCTTGGGATAGTGGAAGGTGTCCCTGCTCCTGGCAGGGGGTTGAATAAGATGGGCTTTAAGGTCTCTTCCAACCCAAACCAGTCTGGGACTCCACAGATGTGCTTCCTTAGGTGTTTTAGGTGGCTGTGGTGTGTAGTCACAGGGAGTGACGGTGTGAGATGCATAACAGGCAAAACAAAAGCATTTTATTCTTTTCCTCCTTTCCAATTTGCTCGTGCCTCTCATGTCCTCATTTTCCATCCCTCTGGAGATGTGTGACCAGCTTCCCTCCAGGAACCTCCAGGACCGGCTGCCTCTGGGCAGGATTTTGGTCCCTCCTGAAAGCTGACAAGTGGGAGAGCAGGCATTGGTGGGCTGTGGTGGCCAACAGGTTTTTGGTGAACTGAGTTTATTATATTTATTTCTCATTACTTTTAGGACAGTTTTTTACCTTATTTGGAGCAAGAATCCTTGATATCTCTAAACAGGCTGCATTTCAGTCAACCTGGACAGGGGGTTTTATTAGGTCTGTCCTTCTTCTGTGTTCTGGATTTAGTTCTAAAATTCAAGTTTCCCCCCATATTTGGGAGATGAAGGCAGGCTTGTGGTGTGGTTTGCATCAGTGTGTTTACTTGTGTTGGGGGACAGTAATAATCTGTGTGTAACACAGTTTATATGGCAAATCACTCCCATGCAATTATAATCAATTGGAGAAAATACTTTTATTTTCAGTCTCTGGAGACACAGGCAGAACTTTTCGTTCACATGGCAGCAGCAAACTCTTCTCCACCTGGTTCTTTGGATCTAAACCAGCCTGGGTTTGCAAAGGAGATCCTGGGAACTAAACTGGAGGTCAAATATCTGTGCTCTGATTGCAAGAACATTCTGAGGCGGCCGTTCCAGGCACAGTGCGGCCATCGCTACTGCTCCTACTGCCTGAAGAAAATCATCAGGTAACTGCTGTGCCTTCAGTGGGAAGGCAAAATGCTTGAAAAGGCATTTTCAAGAACAAAAGCAGAGGAAAGTCTCGTTTTCAGGACTTTCTCAGTAAAGGAGCTGTGTTCAGTTGCTGAGGTTCAGCATCACCTCTATCTCTAAGGGAATATGTAATCTCTGACTTGCCTTTGTTGTTGCTTCAAAGTTCTCTTTTCCAGAATCCCCTGTATTGTTCTTGCCATTGAGGAGGCAGTCCAGGTGTATCACCCATCTCCTTCAGTCCTCATCAGAGCTACTGAATGCTCCTAAAAGTCATCATTTCGTTGTTGTGTCGAAATGGGAGAGGTTTAAGCACAAGCTGGCTTCCAGACAAGTTTCCTTGTGTTCTGTCTCACTCTTGCCTTTGAGTGAGGGAAGCTTAATAGAATGGTTAATTGGCAGAAGAAAAAAAATTAGAAATAGGTGTCAAAAATACACACAAGCAAAGGCTCAATGTGTTGTTTTAAAAATAAGAAAACACTTTCATTTCATAAAGTTACCAGAAATCAATTTATTGTTAAATCATAAATTAATTTTTTTTGTTGTGTTTGATGATTATTTTTGTGTCTGATAGTGCTGGACCTCAAAAGTGCGCCAGCTGTATCCAGGAAGGAATATATGAAGAAGGAATTTCTATTTTGGAAACAAGCTCGGTAAGGAAAAATGCATTTTAAAAACCTAACAGATCAATGCCTTAGGATTTTAGCCTTTATATTTTCATATGTTTGTAATCCTGCAGTTCTTTAGTGTGTAACTCTGAGCTCCATACAGAGTGTGAGCAACTGCTTTTCCCATTTTTGTCAGACACAACAATTCCTCTCCACGCCTGAGAATCAAGGACACCTCACTGTCTCAGACCCCGAGAAATGGAAACAAAAGTGAGTTGGCGGGGGGGCATACTAAGAGAATGGGACTCCACTGCCTGAAGCTGTAATTGGACAATTAACCTCTGATATGCAAATGGACAAAACTTATATCTGTCTGAAAAACTTGTGACTGTCATCCATCTTGGGTGCAGTCTCTGCGAGACTCCTGCACTGCTCAAGGTGCACCCTGGGCAGGCCTTTCAATAAATCCCTGCCCTGTATCCTTTCACTCTGTCTAGCCTCTGTTCCAGGGCAGCCTCTACAAGGCATCAAGATCACTGGTGTCAGTCATACCAGTTGCAGTTTTTGTTTAAAACACGAGCTCTGAGATCCCCTTATTCCTAGGAACCCTTTTCTTCAGTAGTAAGAAGAGTGATTACTGTGTTCGACTCCCTGGTGCTGAAATCCAGGTTACGTGTGTGTAGTGGTGCCCTACTTAAAGCTGTCACAGTGATTTGGTTGCTGTTAACACACCTCTGAGGGTTGATGGGGCAACTGGTCTGGGTGGAGTTTTCAGAAAGAATTCGAAGTCCTGATCAGAACTGCAACCCTTCAGTGATACTTGTGCTTTGCTGGTTTTTTCCATTTCAGGCTTTCCCAGACAACGCAGCCCGGCGGGAGGTGGAGAGTCTGCCTGCTGTCTGCATCAACAGTGGCTGCACCTGGAAGGGAACCATCAAAGAGTACGAGGTACAGGCCAAAGCAAGGCTTGGCACGTCTGCATCCTTTTTTCCTCTGTGTTTGGGGAAGGCTCAGGGGGTTGTCCGTGCCCACTGACAGCGGAGGAAAACTGTCAAATCCCTGGACTTCACTGTCAGCTGGAAAGGTTCCCTGAGTGAGGGTTTGTGTGCCCTGCTGAGAGCACAGGCTGAACTGAGATTGATTCAGGTGTGCTTGTGATCACAGAGATTTGCTTGTGAGTATGTCTCTTCCATGGTGGGAACCACCTGCTCTGTTTGCAGCTCTTTTCTGCTGTACAAGACTGTCAAGAAATTGCTGTGCTATGAAATGGTTGTGAATTTCTCTGCATTATGTGAACCTAAAACTCCTTCAGACTCCATCAGCTCACAGGTGAACTGATCCCATTTCACCTGTCTCCAGAGCTACCAGGGCAGTGGGACTGGGTGTTGGGTACTGTCTGGTCACCCATCAACCCAAGCTGTTCTGGGCCACAAGGCTGCTGGACAGGATGGTTTTTCCACCTCTCTTCTCCTCGAGGAGCTCACTAGCTTTGTAATCCAGGTTTTAGTCGTGGCTATGGGTGCTTGGTCTGTAGCATGTGAATGTATGTGAAGGTTTTGGCTCCTGAAGGACAATTTGTCATCCCTCTTGGAATGGCAGGACCACCACACGGCAGGCCTGAGATAAGAGGAATACATTTTATTTCCCTGTAACACTTGCTCCAGAGAAAGATCATAGCCTGGCGGTTCACAGAGCTTTGGTAGTGACTGAGATGTGTTTCAGGAACAGGTTTAACCTCAGTCTATCCAGGCTAACATTGGGATTCTCTCGATGATGCCATTGCAAGGTGGAAGGAAGAAACAACAGCTGTGTATCAGGCCTGAGCATTCTGCCCAGACTGCTGAGCCTGTTAGCAGAGAGATGCTTCTGCAGCTCTGCTTCCTTGTCCTGCTGTCTGAGCCTTCTGCTGTGTACTCAAAGTTCAGTCCAAAAGATGAGGATGTCGGTGCTAAATGGTTTTGCTGCTGTGAACCTCCAATTGCAGATCTGTGAGAAGCTCATGGTGTGGATGTGGAACTGAAGAAGTGTCAGGTGAGAAGCTTAACACTGCCACCGCACAGAGTTTGGGGATTGCATGTCAGGGAGCAGGGTACCCTGGTACTGAGGTTTCAGGTTCAGGCTGTGCTGGTGGTGTCTGCAGATTGTTTGCTCGATGCTTTAATTTCTGCTGGTGCCCAGAAGTCCAATGTCTTCTGCAGTGATTATAGTGAGCTCATCTTCATTAGACTAAATCAAATTGTATCTGTCAGCAACTTCCGGTGCTGATTGTGCTGTGGCTGATGAGCTGTGCTGAACTTTTTTTCCTGGTTTTAAAAAAAGTCTTAGCATGTTCTTGCAGAACTCAGCAAAAATCTTCAGCTGCCAAAGGTTCTCCCTATGCATTCTGACAAGTGTTTGAGTGCTTGAGTCCGGCCAGAGCTGCAGGAGCATGTGATGCCCCAGAATGTTGCACACAGCTGATGAAGAGCTGTTGAATGGATGAGTCTGTGCCTTGTTTTTACTCTCCACCTGGTCTTCCAAAGCCCCAGTTTGGCATTTGCTGGGACAGAGGATTGATAGAGGTGTTGCTCTGGTGTGTGTGGGCTGTGGGTCTGTGGCACACATCTTCCCTGCCAGGGGCTTTTGTGAGTCTCAGGGAGTCTTGTGTGGTAAAGGGGGTGTGGGGGTTTGGAGCAGTGCTGGCTGCTTCCTCTCAGGGGCTGAGTTGCCTCTCCTGCCTGCTCCGGTGGCATTCAGCCTAAGGAAGGAGGTTATTTTGTGCCCTCTCAGGAAAAGCTGGTTCTTTCCTAGGAACTGGTGGGAGGAGGCAAGGTCTGGCTTGTGTTATCTCCTCCCAGATGCCTGCCAAAGAGCTGTGGCATTTAATCAGGACTGGCTGTCCTCATGCTGCCAGAGCCATGCGTGTGGGTGAGGAGGGCTGGGAAAGGAGGCGTTGAACAGCTGCCTTAGCCCAGAGCCTTTTGGTACCTTGGGCTAAGGTTAAACTCAGGCTTCGGGGCCGCAGTGTAGAGCTGCCTGGTGCAGAAGAGCTGCATCTGTAGCTGCACTGTGGGTAACGTCCTGCAGCAGCTCAGCACTCCCGCTCTGGAAAGTCCCTCAGAGCTATTTCCGACAGGACATGGAAAGTCCCTCAGAGTGAATTCACTGCTTGCTAATTTAAAAATCATGTGTTGTGCTGAGAGAGGCTGCTCTCCCCTTGCAAATCAAGAGATACTGTCACTTCTGGTTTGCTGATCTTTTCAGGGCACACACAGGGGAAAAATGTTCTGCAGCTGGAAAGCTTAAGCCTCAGAAAAAGGAGTAAAATGGATTTCAGTTTTGCTTTCTGTTCAGGCAGACTAAAGTTTGGCTGTCAAAGGGAAACACAAAACTGAATGAGTGCAGTCTGCTTGGACATGACTTGCACTTCTGCTTCAAGCTGTGTGGACCATATGAAATATTTGTCTGGATTCATGGCTGCATTTTTCAAAGTTTGTAAATATTTAGTGGCGTTTGGATAAAGTAGTTTGTGGGGAGGCTGAAGGGTTTTTCCTTTTATTAGTGACCTTGTTTCCTGATGAGTCTGTCTCCATGTACGTATGGAAAAGCAGGCTGTGGGCATGAGCCTTTAGATTCAAGAACAAAGTCTGAGGAGGGCTGCAGAAACTAAACCCAGCCCATTAAAGCTAAAGGAAAAACCCCAAAAACATGCCCGGTGATATCCAGGAGAGGGAGTTTGTGGTTCCTCAGCTCTGGTGTGTTTTTCCTCCTGCCTTATAGTACCTCCAGCTGCCCACAACCTTCTCCTATTTATCAACATTATTGTTGTCATTTTTCATACACCTTTTATTTATACTTTTCATCCCACCAGTTCCCTTCCTGTGCCTTCCCCCCAGGACTGGGATGGGAGGAGGGGGCTGAGGAGGGGTACACATGGGGTCAGCTTTGGCATTCCCCTTGGTTACCTCAGACAGGGGATTTAACTCAGCCCTCTTCAGCTGGAAACAGAATTTACTGAGACATAAGGAAATGAAATTGTCTGATTTTAGGAAGGAGAACTAAGTTTTAAGCTTAAACCTCACATCACTATTTCAGCTAAGTTTTGTGGGGCTCAGATGAGCTCAGCTCCTGAGGCTGAGCAACAGTCAGGTGTGGGAACAAGCCGGCCTGATCCATGCTGGAGGGAATGTGTTTTCCTTGAGTTTCTTGTCGCTTCGGCTTTAGAGAGCTCTTTCTAAGTGAAACCTGGAAGGCTGCAGAAAGTGCAAAACTCAGAACCCAAGTGATTTTACTCAAAATCCTGTGGTGTCAGAAAGGATGTCTGCAGCCCCTTCTGGGCTATGTGGCTTCCTGGGACCAGACAAACAGGGTAACTGGGCATTCCTTTCTGCCCGCGGTTCATGCTTAGGAGGTGCTGGAGAACCCCAATGCACCTTACCTAGGGAAAACTCCCTCTTCAAAAATACTGCTGGGGGCCGTGAGCCAGGGGTTCCTCCTGCTTTACCGTGCGCTGTGTCATGCCCCTCCTTCCCAGCTGCACCCCGGGAACGCCCCAACAGGTTTTGGTGGTGATTTTCAGCTGAGGCTGAAACTTCATCTTCAGGGTTGTGCACATTGCTTAGAGGAGAGCTGTTGGTCTTTGGAGCTCGTTCACCTGTCTCCTGCTCCTAGAGAGCTGTACCTCTGAGCGCTGTATCAGTGTTGTCTGTGTGGGGTACAACGCCTGAGGTGCTGTGGCAGGAGCACTTGGTGCTACTGTATCAGGGTGACCAGCCTTCTCTTTAAAACCCAGTACAGCATTTATTGTCCTTTTCTGAAGGTTTTGGCTCCGAATTCTGGCCTGGTGGTGAAGTGCAGTTTGCACCTAGCTCCAGCCTGACCACCACAATTTTCTGGTGGGAGGATCCCTGACTTGCACATGCAGGTGACCAAAAGGACTTGCTGCTCTTGGAAAAGGGATCAGACACACCTTTACTTTCCAGAGCTGGAGCTGAGGCCCACAAACACATCCCAGCCACGCTTACAGTCCCCACAGTAGTTAGTGTAACTGCCTGCCCAGACGTGAGGCGATTTCCTGTCCAAACCCATGGTGGGAGGTAAAGCCACGGGGAGTGCCGGAGAGAGCGTGTGTGGGAGGGGGTTGGAAAGCCCCGGCTGCAGAGGGTCTGCTCTTCACTTCTGAAACCAGCTCAGCCTTCTTGTGGTGGCCCAAAAATTAATAGTTTTGACATCTGCCCCTTGGAGAATGAAAAGCTGTAAGTCACGAGGTTTGAAGTGGAGGTGAGTGCCAAGTGTGCCTTCTATGCTGTGAGGAAACCCCTCACCATGAACGCAGCTGGGGGGATTGTGGAGGGATTTGGAAAAAGCATCCTGGAGTGTGCCACCACTTCATGCTTGTTTATAGTTGAAAGCAATCAGGAGTTGCAGAACCTGTTTTAGAAAATGGCAGAAAACCTGCTGCTGCTTCAAATGCATTTTGTACTCTCCTCTGCCCTAAGAAATCACTCTTGCTTTCAGACTTGTCTTCAGTGCCTGAAACACTCCCTTGGTGTCCCTCTGCCAGCAATCCCTAAATCAAACCTCTGTCTGATCAGCCCTAACAGCTGATAAACAAAACTTCAGCACTGAAAACAAGAGTTCCTGCCCTGGGTCTGAACAGAGATGTAAGCCAGGCCCACAGGAACCCCCACAGGGCTTCTGCTGCCTTTTGTCCTCACTCGCGTGGGTGCCAGGGCACTGAGCAGCAGTGAGGGTGTGTTGGGTTCCCATGCCCTCACTGCCTGCCCAGCTGGAGCCAACAGCACGTAGTGATGCAAACTTCATCTTTGGTTTGGACAGTTAGTTTGAATATTTGTGGTGCCAAGTGAACTTGCTTGGATCTGTCACCAACATGTCCCAGCAAGGGAGAAGTTTGTGTCTGGTACCAGCCTGTGTGATGGTCTCAGAAAGCTCCCATTCCCGTTTGGCACTGAGAATTACAGACTGGGTTCCTGCTTTCCAGCCTTGTGCTGCTGGGCTCCGTGCAGTAGCATGAGGACTGTGCATGTGGTCACCCTGTGCCTAGTAGCCTGACTCACCTGTGTGGGGAAAGGTTCAAGCAAGCCTGGCATAGAACCAGCTTAGGACTTCCCTGGCAGGAGGAGCTTGCAGCACAGAAGGGCATGGGGACTTCAGAGGGGCAAGGCATCCCAAAGCACCTGCCTTGTGTGGCACATTCCCATCTTGCAGGCTCTGGAGCCCCTGGGGAACTGACAGAGGTGCACAAAGCAACTGATACTTCTTAGCACAAAGGATTCAGGTTCCCTCAAAACCCTCTTTTACACTGGAAACCCATTTTCAGTGTTTTCTCTACAATTCCATGGGCCCACCCTTTTCCTTGTAGCCAGACTACCGTGTCCAAGGAGCCAAGTGCTGCACATGGCAATGCTGGGGCTGGAGACCACCCAAGCTCTGACAGCCGCCACTGTACCCCGTGCTGTGGCAGCTGGCTTTCCTCTGCCATCCTGGTGGTTTTGCTTCCTGCTTGTTGCTCCCTTCCAGCTGCCAAGCCCTTGAGCTGTGTGCTTATGGTTACTGTTGCTGTGCTCAGAGGAGACTAAGGGAGTGACATTCCAAGAGGAGGGGATTTTGCAGGAGAGCTGCAGCATGCAGCTCACTCTGAGCCTGTTGTGCTGCCCCTTGTCCCTCTGCCAGCCCTGCCCTTTGCTGTGACCTTCCCACAGGCTCTGGCAGAGGTATGGCAGAGGCTCTCACAGCAGCTGCTTCAACAGTGGCATTTCCCAGCTGCCTGCCTTGTCCCTTTGCTGGAGGAGGAACCCAGTGTCATGTTGATGGATTCGTAACGTGGTTACAAGACCTCCAGAAAACTGGACCTATGTGGATGTGGCAGGTTATTAGCAGAGCAGCCAGGCAACAGGGGCATGTCCTGCTCTGCCACCAGGGTATGGAGATAATGATTTCCAGCAGAAGCCTCTTCCACAGTTGAAATCGAATTTAGCGATGGCCTGAGAGGTGAAATGGTTATCAGATTAAACCACAGTTTTCCCCTATTGGCTGAGGGAGAAGCAGGGAAGCAGCTCATCCTGGCATTGTCATAGAACCAGAGAATATCCCAAGCTGAAAGTGACCCACCAGGGCCATGCAGTCCAGCTGCTGGCCCTGCACAGACACCCCAGCAACCTCACCCTGTCCAAACCCTCCTGGAGCTCTGGCAGCTTTGGGGCAGTGACCATTCCCTGGAGAGCCTGGTCAGTGCCCCAGCACCCTCTGGGGGAAGAGCCTTTTCCTAATATCCATTCTAACCCCATTCTGACACAGCTCCAGCCATTCCCTCAAGTCCTTTCACTGGTACACAGAGCAGAGATCAGAGCTGCCCCTCGTAAGGAAGCTTCAGAGCACAATGAGGTCTGCCCTCAGCCTCCTTAGGAATGATCGCTGTGTGCTCCAGGGATCAGCTGCCCTTATTAAAACCCGCTTTTCCCTCTGTATGCCTGCACTCCCTTGCACAGCTGCAGTGCAGAGAGCTGCCCTTGCTGTCCCGGATGGAACTGCCTCATCCTGCTGCCAGAGTATCTGGAGAGAAACTTCATCTGCAACTACTGCAAATTTTAAAATACACAGCTTTTCTGCTTTCCTGATACCGAAGTGGGAGATTCCCAGTACACACGGGCAGCTCCATTTGCCAGTGGGTCTGCAGGCAGAGGGAAGAGCTCAGCACCTTTGATCAGCCTGGAGAAGAGAAGGCTCTAGGGAAGCTTCACTGCAGCTTGTAAGTGCTTAAAGGGGGCTTGTAAAACAATGCAGAGACTTTTTACATGGACAGATAGTGACAGGAAAAGGGGGAGCAGTTTTAAACTAAAAGAGGAGAGATTTAGATTACACGTTAAGAGGAAATTCTTCGCTGTGAGGGCGGTGAGGCCCTGGCACACGTTGCACAGAGAAACTGTGGCTGCCCTGACCCTGGAAATGTTCAAGGTTGGGTTGGATGGGGCTTGGAACGAGCTGGGATAGTGGAAGGTGTCCCTGCCCATGGCAGCGGGGTGGAATGAGATGGGTTTTAAGGTCCCTTCCAATCCAACCCGTTCCGTTATTCTGTGATTCTGTGATTTCCCTCACACACAGCCTCTAACTCTGATCCTCTCAGTTGCCCTGGTCCTTCCATGGGCAGTGGTGTCTGATTTTCTAGCCTTTCAGGTGAGCTCCCAGAGAATGGCCTGTCTGATGGTGGTGGATGATGGGCGGGCTGCTGTGGGGTTGTGTCACTGTTTATTATTAGAGAGAGAAATTGATGTGTGGATCAATCAGCAGCTTTGGTTGTAATTGAGAGGGAAAGAACCTGGTGTTGATGAATGCTGTTAACTCTGCCCCATTTTATTTTCCTGCTTGTGCTGTTGGATGCTGCAGGCTGCTGTGTGCCTCTCTGGGTGAGCTGTTGTCTTCCAGCTCCACTTTAATTGTTCCATGGCTGTCCCCTCCCTCTCTCTCCTGTCCAACTTGATTTCCACTCTGGCTCCCTCTACTCTTGCCTAGACCCACTCACAGCTGTGGCTTTCTAGAGCTCCCAAAAACTTTCCAAGCAAGTGCCTGGATGTCAGTAGTGCTTATCCCTGTAGCAGAAGCTACAGCGGTGGGTTTGGGAAAGGTGTAAACAGGAGGATTGCCCCATTGCTGGGGTAGTGGAGTGTGGCAGATCAGGCTGGAGTGCCAACCCCTGCTCTTGGCTCCGGGATGGGTTGGATTTCTTCCAGCAGTGATACCATCTGTCTCTGTTCTGACACCTGTGTGGGGCGGGAGGAACAGGGGTTTCCAGAAGAGCCTGAAACTGTTTATACAGAAATGTTTGGATCTGCCCTGGCTGAAGCTTCTGGGTGTCTTTAACCATTTACATACAGAACAGTTACACTTTGAGCTCAGCTGCAGCTGGTTTCCTTCCCGTGCTGCAGGCAGGGCTGCCCACTCCTGGGCGTTACATCGTCATGTGGAGGGGAGTCAGGATGGAGGATAAATGCTGGGAGGTGGGGAGTGGGTGGTAGTTTCACACCCAGCATGTTGGCATGGGAGACCATAAGTTTAAAATACTCCCTTTTAAAATAGTTGCCTCTGCAGTGAAGTTCCTTCTTTCAGCCAGACCGTCTGTTCTGCCGATGCTCTGTGGGTCGTGGGGTAGATGTTATTGGGTGTTTCTAGAACATGAGAGCAGTAGGTGGGTAGAAGAAACGGCTCAGCCCCTCTGAGTGAATGGGATAAAAGTGGGCATTTGGCCTCCTCCTCCTCTGCAGGCAGCAGCCTCCGTGTGGGCAGCAGTGCCCCCCAAACCCCACTGGCTGGCTGGTCATCTCTCCAGGGACACACAGTGAAGCTCTGAGTTTAAGTTACTCACTTAAAGCGTAAAAAAGAGAGAGTGACCAAGAAGCCAGAGCGGAGCTACTGCTGGTTTCACTTTCCACTTCCCAATGCGTGACAGGGTGAGGTTTGTGTGTGTTCCCTCAGAAGGCAACAGAGATTTAATGTCACCAAGTTTTCAAACATCTGGTTTCAGATGGCTGCATTAGAAATGCTCCTGGTTGGATTTTTTTTCTGTCCCTACCATGGCAGGAGACTTCAGTGCTCTTATCTTTTAATTTGAGTTTTGATCTGCATATTCATGGTGTTTCCAATGCCTTGTTTCAGCTGGTGGGTGTATAACGAGAAGGTTTAAGCAGTGTGGAAATGACACAGAAGCAGAGGCATGTTCCAGCATTCCCAATTTAGCCAGCACTGTTGCCCAAGAGTCTACTGAGGACAGAGGATCACGTTGCCCTGGTCATTTGTTCAGCCCCTCTGGCCATCACAGAACCCTGACTCTGGCTGCAGGGACAGGTGCTTGTATGCAGGAACTGGTAAACAAAACAGTTTAAAAATATTTTTCTTTCTGGTTGAAAAATGGTATTCTAATTCAAATTGAAGATACAATCAGACAACTCAGCCTGGCGTGTGATGAGCTGGCACTGGGCCCATTCCTCAGCTGACTGATAACCATTACAGTGGAAAAATTATCCAAATTATCCTGCTGAGGTAGTGGCTCACTCCACTCAACCTGCCTCAACATGTCTTCTCCTGGGCAGAGCCATAAATGGAGTTTCCCATTGATTATCTTGGCCATCAGAGCAATAATTTGATTTTTTTAAAAGTCATTGTAGCAGCTTTTAAGTAGAGGTTGAGGCTACATAGCCATCCAAAATTGGGGTAGCCTGGAGGTCACAGGATGAGTCAGCAGCTCAGAGGGATCTGCGTGACCAAGGTCTGAGTGTAGGTTGGTAAATCCAGTGCTCAGTTGTAATAAGGTATAAACCCACCCCCGTGGGATTGTGCCCATCACAGAACCTCCGTGGGGCTTTTATTTGAGGACAAATATCTCCTGTACATTCCTTCACAGGCTCATGATGAAGTCTGCCCTGAATTCCCGCTGACTTGTGAAGGCTGTGGGAAGAAGATTCCCAGGGAGAAGGTATCCATCCAACCCTGTGCCACGGGGGTATTTGGTGTCCTGATGGGCTAAGCTTGGCATTCTGGGAGCAGGGAGGAGCAGAGTCCATTAGGAAATGAAGTGGGGAAAACAACTAATTGGCAGCTGTTGGTGTGGATGTGAGTTTTCTGTAAGGATGGGTGTGAGGGAATGTGGCTCAGGGGCACTCGCAGGTCAGTGTTGGTGCTGCCAGTGCCACCTCCCGTGGAACCATGTCTGGGGGCAGAGCCTCTGTGCGAAAAGCACACTCATGCGTTTATGTTCTGTGTAGAGCAACTGCATCAACCATTGGTGCAATTTTGGAAAGAGAGCCCATCTCCAGCCATATTAATTGATATCTAATGGAATCCATGCTTGTAGCATCTCTGGGCTGCTGGCTCCTGGGACAAGGCTGAAAAATTAAATTTTTGAGAAACATTTTCAAAAAGCACGTTCATCTGAAACCATCTTGCCTTCTATGGGCAAATATTTTTAGTAGCAGCATTGGAAAAAGCCCTTTAGCAGGGCAGAGGAACAGAGGCAGCAAAAAGAGGAGCAGAAGAGTTCTTCCAAATGGGCAGCATAAGGAGGGGCTTGGGGGTAGGAGTGCAGCCCACCTTATCTGCAGGCTGGGGTTTGGGGTACAGCCCGGCTTATCTGCAGGTGGGAGCTGAAGCCCTGCAGGGAGCCAGCTCATGGGATCCCCATGGGTGATCTACGCTGTGCTTAAATATTAACTCCCGTGTTTATCTCTCCAAACTCTTGTTGATTATTTGCTGCCATGTTAACTCTGAGTAACCCAACTCATTACACAAGCCAGATGGATCTAGAAGCCTTTAAAAAAGTCGTTTAAAGCCAGTTTTAATTGACATCTGTTGTAGCAGTTGTGGGAGTTAAGTGGGGAGGGAATATGGTGGTTCAGAGCAGAGCTCTGGTATCTGATGGTGAAGGGTGTACTAAACCCAAGCTGAAGCTGTGCCAGTGCTTGTTGGATTAATCATGCACTGTGTGGGAACCTGAACAAGTCATCTCAGTGGTGAGGGGTTAGTGGCACCTCTCTGGAGAAATGTAATGCTGGATGGAGGTAAAAATACCAATTTGTGGCACATCCTGACCAGAGTTGTGTGCAGTGCCCAGAAGGAAATGTGCCCTTGTTTCATGGGCTTGTTCCTATGCCTCCCATTCCTCAACCCTCAGGAAAGCTCATTATTTTGCATCCACAGCTTGTACCTGTACCCATTGCTTTTTCTCTCCTGCATGTGCAGATAAGCAGTGAGACCTCTCAGCCATCAAGAGAAGGAGAAATTAAGCTTTCTTCAGGGGTCAGGGCTGTATTTGTATTCCAGTGACAGTCATGCCTGATGGTGGGCAGAGCCCAGGTGTAGTGGGCACTGTGGCAGCTGGTGATTAGCCACAGCTTGGGCATTCTTCAGCTTGCCTGCAGTTTCCCAAATGTCAGTGGGATGGAAAGGGAGCACTGGGGACACATAAGGTCTAACACTGCCTTCCTTCCTGCCTTTCTAGTTTCGGGACCATGTGAAGACATGTGGCAGATCCAAAGTACCTTGCCGGTTCGAGGCTGTGGGCTGTGCTGAGGTGGTAAGGGCTCCTCTCTTGGGTTACCTTGGGGCTTTTCAGTCTCAGGGTTAGAGTCCACCCGCAAACTGCTGTTGCCCGAACTATTGCATGTGTTTACCTTCAGGTATTTCAACAAAGAGAGGTTTTAAACCTTTTGTACATGGAGCTTCATATCATCTGCTGTGCAGAGCCTGGGTGTCCCAGGAATGAAATTCCTGTGGAAGGGAATCTCCTCCTGCTTTAAGAGCACCCTGAATGCTTTGGGACAGTGGTGGTTGTGCTCTTTCAGAGGGAATGGCTTCACACTGCCAGAGGGCAGGTTTAGATGAGATTTTAAGAAGAAATTGTTCCTTGTGAGGGTGGAAAGGCCCTGGCACAGGGTGCCCAGAAAAGCTGTGGCTGCCCCTGGATCCTTGGAAGTGTCCAAGGCCAGGTTGGATGGGGCTTGGAGCAACCTGATTTAGTGGAAGGTGTCCCTGCCTGAGGCAGGGAGTGGGACAGGATGAGCTTTAAGGTCTCTTTGAATCCAAGATTACAGTGATTCTGTAAGTGAAGAACTGCGGCCAGGCCATATTTCTCTATGTCACTTAGTTTTTCCAGGTCCCACTGGTGATGTTCATATAAATCACTCTTCCAGGGGGTTATATGAGGCTTTGTCCTTTGTTGCTGTTAGGTAGATCTGACAGAGCTTTTCTGGGAGGGGTTGGAGGAGGGCAGAGCAGACCAGTACAGCTGGGGGAAGCATTTAGCATCCCTCACTGTATGTGATTTGAAGCATTTCTAAAACAAAACAAAAACCCACACCACCCCTACCAAAACACATTTTTTAATTCTTTCTTTGTTTTTTCCCCCTATAAATTATAAATTTAAAACTGATGTTGTGACCTGGATAGGAGGAATTTATTCTGTGGATGGTGACAGTGTAGATTGCACATGCTGAATGGGGGATGTATTTCTCTTCATGTAGGTGGAAAATGAAAAGCTCCTGGAACATGAAAGCAAGTGTTTGGCAGAGCATCTCTACATGCTGCTGAGCTCTGTGCTCAGCCTCAAGGCTGGTGCTGGGGACCCAAAACCCCTTGCTGTCCTTTCCTCATCACAAAACGGCTCCCCACTGCTGGCAGCAAACTCACTGTGCTCAGAGTCAGAGCTCTCCCGATCCCTGGAGCTCTTAGGAAGGTGTGAGGCCCTCGAGAGGAAAACAGTGACCTTTGAGAACATTGTCTGTGTGCTCAACCGGGAGGTGGAGAGAGTATCCCTGACAGCTGAAGCTTACAGCCGCCAGCACCGGCTGGACCAGGAGAAAATTGAAACGCTGAGCAACAAGGTGTGTAACTGCTCACCTGGGCTTCCCAGCACTCCCAGCAGAGGCTGTTTCCTGTTCCCTTTCCATGTCATGAGCTAGCAGAGCTTCACCACCCAGCCCTGAAACTCCACAAATCTGAAGGCAGAACTAAAATACCCTTTGTGCCTGTGCCCAATCCTCATGAGCTCCCTGGAAAAGCTAGGAATTTAACTGACCTGTGTAAAGCATCAGATCTCTGTTAATTATCAAGCTGGGCAGATACCGAGGGGTTCTTCCTCAGCGAAGTTTTCCGACAAGAGCCAGAGCACCCAGAATTTCACTGCATCTCCTTGCACTGCATCTCACTGAATCTGTGGGGCTGCTCACCTTCCAGACCTTTCCAATGGAGTGCTGCCTTTGCCAAAGGAGTGCCATCAGTGCTGCTGCCTGCAGCAACAGGCCGGAGGTGTGGAGCAGCTGCCTCCACCGGTTTGCTCCAGCACAGTCCCTGTGGAGTGCTCCTAGTGTTCCTGGCACCTGGAGCTGTGCAGTTTGCCGCATACTTGTGCTCTCTTGGCAAGCGACCTGGCATGACCCTGTGTGAGCTGGCAGGGACAAACCCTCCAGAGGGTGTAGGTTCTTTTCTTTCTCGATTTAGTTTTGTCACAATGCTGAGTTATTGGGGATTTTTTTCCCCATCCTCACTTCTTGTGCTGCTCAGCCAATGGAGCAGCTCCTCGGAATGATTTTTACTTTGGCTACATTCCAGCTCAAGCACTAAGCTGTATCGATGGATCTTCTCCAGAGTAACAGGGTGCAGATGGAAGCTTCAGTGAATTGGCTTATGTTGCTCTGTTTCTCCCTCCCGTGCTCCCTGTCCATTCTGGAGAAAGTCTCTCACTGAGGAGCAGTCTCGAAGGGATGCTGGGGTCTGCTGGGGTCTGCCGGCTCTCCCAGGCCCCCCAGCCCGCATGTTTCTGACCTGCACCATGTGTCCCACTGAGCAGGTCCGGCAGCTGGAGAGGAGCATTGGCCTCAAAGACCTGGCCATGGCTGAGATGGAGGAGAAGATCCGCAACATGGAAGCTTCCACCTACGATGGGGTTTTCATCTGGAAGATAACGGAGTTTGCCCGGAAGCGTCAGGAGGCGATAACAGGCCGCTCTCCTGCCATCTTCTCTCCAGGTGTCCAAAATCCCCAAAATCTTTTGCATCTCAGCTGGGTGCGGGTCTCTTGGCAGGTCCTTCACTTGTGAGATACTGCCAAGGCCAGGCTGAGAAAATCAGGCCGAGGAAAAAAATATTCCATGTGGAAGGGGGTGTTTTGTCTTGGAGAGTGAAGCAGGCAGAGCAGTGCTGTTCCATGAGGGAAGAGTGGGCTGAGAGGAGAGAGGTGCAGGCTGTGCATGGGATGAGAAAGGGAAATGGCTGTAATTGTTTGGTTTAATTGTTTGGTCCTTTCATTAAATGTAAAGGCAAGGAAATACCAGCTGATATCTGTGTTAAAGAAAAGGAAGTGGAGTTACTGCTTGCAGTGTTGTGAGGACAGAGTGATTGCCACAGGGTTTGGCAAAGGGCAAAACCTTGAGTTCAAAACAGCAAATTTTAGAAGGAAGGATCATTCAGAGCCTGACCCGGGATGAGCCAGGATGAAGCCCATCAGCCTGAAGAGGAACAGGCTCTGCTCCTTGCCTGGGCCAGGAGGAGTGGGATGCCCAGCTGCCTGGTCCCTCTCCCTGGCTACTTCCACCTCTGTGGAGCCATCCTTCCTCCTGTTCCTCGATGGGTTTTACATTCACAGGGTGATGGGAGTGCTGAGAAGGCCCAGAGGGGCAGTGGGGATGTGCTCCTTGGACTAGCAAAGGGGTCATCTGTTCTGAGAGCCTTTGGGTGAAGCAGGTGGGGAAGAAGGAGCAGAGGAAATGGGCTGGGGATTGCCAAGAGGGACGCAGTGACAAAGACCCGATCTCTTGCTCCTCGCCCTGTGGAGGAGCACAGTGGTTCCGCTATTCATAGTCTGCCTGTTAGGAAAAGCACCAAGTCCTGCAGTAAAATATTGTCTGTGACCTCTGATCTCTGCCTGTGCCCACTGAGCCTCACCAGTCCCAGACGCGCTGCTCTGTGCCGCTGTGGAAGGGTGACTTGGGGGCAGGTACGCTTCCAAGCTGTGACCCCACGCACGTCTGGTGTCACACCACAGGCATTCCCAGGATTGCTGGGGAAGGAAAGTGCCTGAGATCCATCCTAGCCATGCTGTGGGGATCCAGATGAGAGCTAAAGCTCACTTGCTTGAGCCCCTGCCCTGACCAGAGACACCAGCTCACAGCCGGGACACTGGGTGCTGAGGGTGCTCTGCCCCCAGCCAGGTGCTTTATGGGGGGGGTTGTTCCTGCTCACCAGTGTTACTGCCATCAGCCACAGCTCTGTCAGCTCTGGGGTGCAGGAGGAATGGCCCAACTCTGGGGCAGATCTGCCCTGGCAGTGGGGGAACAGCCAGGGGACCGGCAGTGGCTGCTCTGTGCACAGCGTCTGCTCAGGCCAGGGGCTGCGCTGCTTGGCCTTGGGCTTTCCAGACCACCTCTGGTGCAGCCCAGACCTTGCTCCTCCCAGATTCCAAACTTAAGAGCCCTCAGAGTTCAGAGAGATCTGCTGGTGCCAGGCTGTGCTGCATTGGACCCTCACTGTGCCTGTTCTGCACTTCTCTAACAGCTTTCTACACCAGCAAGTACGGCTACAAGATGTGTCTGCGCGTATACCTGAATGGGGACGGCACCGGGCGCGGGACCCACCTGTCCTTGTTTTTCGTGGTGATGAAGGGACCCAATGACGCACTGCTGCGGTGGCCCTTCAACCAGAAGGTGGGTGTGAAGCAGAGCCCGCTGTGTCCAGCCACAGCCTCTCTGGTTTGGCACCCACTCGAGCTTCTTAGCACTGTCACTCTGGCCTGCTTGGCAAGGCAGAGGAAGGGCTCTGGGATGGCTGCCATGGGGGTCCCGCAGATGTGATGAGAGCACCGGCTGTGCTGTGGGGCAAGGGGGTGACATGGGATATTTGGAACCCCACAGAGCCTCTGCAGGGGTTGAGGGCAAGGGAAGGTTGTGGTGGCCTCAGAGCTTGGGGACAGCGGGTGCTCACTCCCTATCAGGAGCTGAGATCCCAGCTCCTGGGCACTGCAGGTTTGCAGAACATGTGCAGACTGAATGAGTGGGCACGAGCAGATGCGGAGGGGACAACAGCCCTGGCTCAGGGAAATACCTGTGTGCAGTGTCAGTGCTGGGAGCAAGGTGTAGGTTTTCAGTCAGTCCGACAGCCCTGTGCTGCCAGAGGGAAGTTTCCAGTGACAGGCAGGATGTGGGGATGGGGAAGATTTCTACAGGACGTTACTGAGGTGACGTTCTCTGCTGGCCCCACTCAGAGGCATTTCTCTGATTTGCAGGTGTGCAGGGTGGCTGTGGCTGCTGATATCGGCACGTGTCACAGCTGGGCTTCCATGTGTCTTTTTTATTCAGCCACTCCCCTATATTTTCACCTTTCCCCACAGGTCACCCTGATGCTTCTGGACCAGAATAACCGGGAACACATCATCGACGCCTTCCGCCCTGACGTGACATCCTCGTCCTTCCAGCGCCCTGTCACGGAGATGAACATTGCCAGTGGCTGCCCCCTCTTCTGCCCTGTGTCCGTCATGGAAGCCAAGAACTCCTACGTGCGTGATGATGCCATCTTTATTAAAGCCATCGTTGATCTCACGGGCCTCTAACCCTCCTGACCTCGGAGCGGTGAGGGTGGAGCCAGCCCTGCCTGGGACATCCCCGGCTTGTGCTGCACTTCAGGCCGGTCTCGGAGCGAGGAGGGGGCACAGAGAGGGGAAGAGCCCTTCCTGAAGAGGGACCTTCGCTCTGAGTGGAAGTGAGGTGTCTGATGGGAGCCCTCTTTCCTCAGGAGATGGTTGGGTGGACACTGGCAGGCTGCGGGATATGGAAGATTTCCTGCAGGGACTTGGGTGTCTGAACTGCTGCTGTGTGGACTCCAGTGGAAACCAGTGCAGCTCTTCTCTACCAGTTTAGCCGACATCCACAGCTCTCTGTAGTAAAACAATGGTTTGCCCTGCCTGAGCTTCACCTCCTGTGAATTTTGGCTCAGCTGTCTAGGACTTCCTTCTGAGATCTCCACGTTCCTGGAAGTTGTGTGCTATGGGGTGCCAGCACACCACAGCCTGCACCACTGGTTGCTCTATGCCCCAGGAGACAAGAAGGGTGTGTGACAGCTGCAGTGCCAGCTGGGCAAGAGAGACATGGACTGGTTTGATGCCGTTGGTGTGTTAGGAGGGTGCTGAGCCCATGAGCGGGGAGGGGGAGCCCTGAGTCCAGCCTGTGCTGGGTGGTGTGTGCTGGAGTGTGGAATGGGGCAGGAGGTGCTGCTGCCCAGGAGGGAGCCTGGGGCAGCACCAGGGATGCTTGTAGGGAAAGAGAAGTGAATCTGCTGTGGAGATTGTCCCTCCTGTGCCAGGAGAGGAGGGTGACACAGAGCTCGGTGTGCACCCTGAAAGCCCCAGGCCCTGCCCTCCGCCCCATGTGCCGAGCTGCGCTGGGTGGGGTGGGTGCTGTGCTGGGAGCTGTCTTTGCTCACAGGCAAAGGCACAGGCTCTGAACTAGCTTTGCTCCCACGGTGGGACAGTTCCACCAGCCTTCCCAGGGCCCCTGCTGCCGTTGAGCTCCACATCCATCTGCAGCCGCGCTGGGCACTGCCACCTCGGACTGTGGGATGTCTCCTGTCTGCCCATGCAGTGGGCACTGCTGGCCAGCCCCTGCCCTCCCACAGGGCCTGCAGTCACCAGCAGCAGCTCTCCCTCACTGTTCCTCCCCATCCCTGAGCTCGGGAGTTGTGGGCCAGCTGGTTTCAGGTAACAGCACCCTGGAGCTCTTCCTCCATTTGGCCCCACGTTGAACCTGCAGGCACCTGGGTAGGATCTGGGGGCTGGAGAAGTGAAATGTGCTGTCCCCTTTCTGTCCCCGGGCTCCTTCCCTCTGGGCAGCGCATGTTCAGCACCCATGAGAAGGTCTCTCTCAGTGTTAGTGGGGAAGAACTGGCTGCCACATCCCTGCATAGTGCCCTCTGCAGCTTTGTTGTGGCCATGGGTAGCTCTGGATGGGCCCTGATCCAGGGCGGACTCAAAGCTTTGTTGCCTCTTTTGCCTGGGCTTCCCACACCCCTGTCAGTGGCTGAACATGCCCCAGAAGATGTTTTGCTGGTGACAGGAACAAGCTGTGAACACTCTGCAATGATCAGGGGCCCTGGCTGGCTCCTGTGCTGCTCCTCAGGCAGTGGGGCTGGAGCATGGTCACCCTCCTCAATGGCTGCCAGCGATTGGCCCTCCACTACCAGCAGCTCCTACCAGGTGCCCTACCTGGGTCTGATGGCTGCAGAGCCTGCCAGGCTTGTGGTCTGCTCACGCCTTGGGTCTGGCACAGCCACCCTGAGGGGTCCAGAACACCATCAGGCTCTGCCCTGGCAGGGAGCCCCGCTGGGTCTGACTGTGCCCCCCACGTGCTGGCACTGCCCTGACCTGTCCTTGGGGCTGTTTGGAATGTCCCTGCTGCTGCCCAGGAACTCAGGGGTGCCCAGTGTCCTGCAGGCTGAGCTGGACCCTGGCCCAAGCTGAACCTCTTGCACCCACGGCTGCTGTGCTGGCCAGGGGCTCTCCAGACAGGTGCTGGGGTGACCTGCGAGTCCCCTTTGGAATCGCTGCATGGAACTTCTCACACCTGTGTGTGCAGGGGCTGGGGACAGACAGACCCAGCCTCTGCTGTTGGGGGAGGAGGACAGAAGCCAGTGACAGCACAGCCTGACAGAAGTGGGAGAGGGGTGACAAGACCCTTCCCTTTGTGCAAGCCCCCCTCCAGCATGTCCCAAGGGACAGATCAAGCCCTGTGTTGCTGCTCTCACCCTGTGCCTTATGAGGAAAATCCAGGCTAGCAGAGCCCTGCTCCCATCCACAGCAGCTCCCCAGGGACGCTTGGAAAAGCCTGGGAAGGGAGAGGAAGGTCGGCTCTGCTCATAGAATCGCTGGGAATTAAGTGTTATGTTGTGGGGAGCTTGTTCTGTGTTGATCAGAATGTCTTTGCTTGTGGAGTGCTGCCTGTAACGGGGCTGGGGACTCTGGCCAGGTAGGGCCAGGAGGCACTGTGGAGACGCTGGCTCGGCTAGGGGGGTCTGGGCTGCTTTTGGGGTGGGAGCTGGTCCTCCTGCCTCAGCACATGTTTGGAAGGTCGGTGGGAGAGTCGGTGCTGCAGCAGAGCTCAGGCTGAGCTCTTCAGGCCATGGGGTTACTGCTGCTGGGGAACCATGGCCTGTCAGCCCCTCCCACTGGGAGCTTTTTCCTCCCCACCTTTCTGATGCTGCTGACGCTGTCCAGGCCTTTTTTGGCTTCTAGCAGCTCTGGAACTGGCAGCAGGAATTGTGCCTATGTGCTGCAGGCAGGGGCCCAGCCCCTTCCCGGGCACAACTCTGCCAGCCTGGCAACCACACGGACAAACACTGGACACAAGCCACCGCTGGATTTTTTTGGGGTTTTTTTCCCTTTTGACCACACCATCTCAGCCTGTGAACTAGTTTTTGTTTTCCTTGAGGGTGTAGTATGGTCAGAACTACTAATAAAAGTTGTTTGAACAGCATCGTTGTGTATGAGCCAGGGGATGCTGGGCACAGCATGGGGGAGGATTGCCTTGGGGTGTGGGGGGGTTGTGCTTGGGGATTATTTCTGTGCTGGGAGCTCTCCCCAGCTCCTGCCTCCCTGCAGGAGGATGCCCAAACAAGGAGGGAATAGGGGGGTCTGTAATGGGAAGGGAAGGAGCTGGAGTCTGGCTGCTGGAGCTCCACTGGGCCAAAAGGTCAGTGAGAGCCAGTACAGCAGTGCTGGGCCAGCAGTTCCAGTGGTTGTGCTGCTGCGAAGGCAAATCCGATACTCCTGTTCCTGAACTGTAACAGCTCTGAGGTCCTCCAGAACGAGCTGCTTTTCCCTCGCTGCTGTTGGGAGCCCAGTGCCTGCAGGATGCCTGTTCCTGCCCCTCCCAAGCTGCAGCACCAGCCCAGGGCCTAAACCCGTGTGGGGGCAGCAGCCTGGTGGCCTCTACTCACTCTGTGTAGAAGAGACAAACCCAAGGGATTGCCCATGGGGACTTGTCCCCTCTGGGAAGCCCCCAGACCCCCTTCATACCACAGCAGCTGTGCACCAGGAAGATGCAAAGAGCAGTGAGGGGACAGTGGCATTGCAGCTCAGGGGGCTGCTGTGGCACAAGAATTCCAAACAGCACTAGAGGGCTCTCTGCTTACCTGCTCCGTGCCTGTCAGTGCTTAGAAAAACATAAACCCAGGAGGGATCCAGCCCCTGGCCTGTCCCGGAGCCTGCAGTGTTCAGCCCTGGCTGCCATGGACCCTTGCTGCCCTTTGGCCATCCCCTGCCTCTCTCCTGTTGCTCACAGCTCTCTACCCACTCTCCCCCGCCCAGGGCCGGTAACCACAGGCTGGGCAGCAGCTCCTACAAGTGCCCCAGCCCAGGCCTGTGACAGTCCTGGCCTCAGCTCTGCCTCAGCAGAGCAGTGCTCAGAAAAACAAGCTCACATTGCAGAGATGCTTTAGCCGATTATTTATTCAATGCCAGAGTGAAGAGCAAAACTCAGTACAAACAACACCTCAGTGCCTCGCTCACTGCTGCACCAAGCCACGGGTGCAGAGTTCACAGTTGGGGGAGGAGGGAGAGGCTCTTCCTTCGCTGTGTGACTGGACAGAGCAGGATGTGGAGCCTGTGCGCACACACACACACGAAGGAACCTCTCATTTCATGACAGAAAACCTGAGTACGGGGGTTTTGGATGAAGCTGAGGCCCAGCAGGACATAGGTGCCAACTCTCCTGCTGCAGGGGCTGCTAAAGCCATCAGTGCCATTGTGACAGGAGCTGCCACCTCCATCAGGTCTATCAGCAATCCCAGATTGGGAATGGCACAGGCACCTGCCCCAGGGGCTCCCAGGGGGGCCCCAAAATGCCTCCCCCTGCAGCTCCTTCCCAGCCCTGCTTCCAGGAGTGATGGCAGCTCCTGGGGGCCCCATCTAGGCCAGGGTAAGATTACAAGCTTAATTTTAGACTCTACAGGGAGAGAAGCTCAAGGGACAGACAGTGAACACTACTGAGCCCATAGTAACTCCAAGTGATCATCACCACTGCCTGTGGGGTCCTGGAGGAGCTGACCACCTCCACGGCGAGACAGGGAGCTTATTCAGCTGTCACTGCAGGCAGGAGAGCTCCATCCCCATCACCTGCAGGTGAATGAATACCTGCAGCACCTATGGGTGCCTAGACCTATTCAAAGAGAACATACCAAGAGAACCTAAAGTGCCACAACTGGGTAGCATGGGCAGGAGGTAAGCTGTCCTCACGGGTACCTCAGGAAGGGACAGCTGATCCCCCAGAATAAATACGTTCCCAATCCATAGCTTATTGAAGTGCTACTCAGAGGAAGACAGAGGCAAAGCCAGCACCATGTGACCACCAGCCCTCCCCCCTCCCACATTTGGAAACTGGCAATATCAATACACAGACCCTGGGGCCAGTCAGGCCCCCAGCCCCGGCCCTGCTGCCCTCCCGGGCAGAGGCGCCATGGGGAGGAGGCACTTGACGTTCCCCAACAGCCAGACGAGTTGCCCGTGGAGCTCTGGGACAAACACACGTTAATAAAACGCCAATATTAAGAGAGTCCCGCAGTCAGGCAGCGCAGCTGCACCGCGGCTCCTGCCAAGCGCTCTGCAGCTGGCAGCTCGCAGTGGGGCCGGCCACGTCCCCAGCTCACACAGACCCACACTGCATGTGCCTCAGTGTCTCCTGAGCCCAGAGCTCGCCCAGAGAGCTGTGCCCATGTAGCAACGCTGGTGAGAAGCTGTGGGAGCCCACCCTGTAGTGACCAGCTCAGCTGCTGCCCAACAGGCTCACAACAGGGCCCCAGCTCTTATGTCCTGTCTGAAGCCGATGCTTCAAGGAGACGATTCCTGCTGCCAGGGCCCCTCCTGGCTCAGCCATAGGATTTGTGTGCCTTGAGCTCATCTCTGTGCAGGGCTCAGGGCTCTGTGAGCTCAGAAGGAGGTGCTGCAGTGAGGAAGCTGCAGGAGCAGATGTACCTGCGTTCAGCTTTTCTGGTTCATGAGCCAGGAGAAGAGCAGTTTCCTGGGCCGGGGCCTCCTGGCCTGCCGGACACGCACAGCCCGTGGCGACCGCCACACCTTGATGGTGGTGTCATCACTGGCTGTCAGCAGCAGCTCCTGCTCCACCGGGCTGAATGCCACTGAGTTCACCACGTTGTCATGCTGCAGTTTGGCCAGGCAGATGTTGTAGTGCCGGTCCCAGATGTAGCCGTGTCGATCCTCTGCTCCACTGGGATGGAGAGACAGTGGTCAGGGTGTCCCACTGGTCCCAGTGTCAGCCCAGCAGCCCCAGCACCCTGCCCTTCCCACCTCTGTCCTTCTGCAGGGATGGGGGCAGAGGGTACCCCAGCCCCTGTCTCTGTGAGCTTCATCCTGCTCAGGCAGCTCCCTCTGGGATCCAGGGCCCCTCACAGCTCACCCCACAGCACCTGCAGCCCCAAGAAGGGCATTTACCACCTGCCACTAAACACACCACAGCCCCAGATTTACCTTTTCCTCAGGGATTTACAGCAGGATATTTACAGCAGGACCAGGGCAGCCATCCTTTATCAGCACCTTCCAAGTCAGTCCGTCTGTTCTTTCCAACCCCATTCCCTGCTCTGCTCCCAACACACAGGAGTGTTCTTCTCACCCAGGCATCCCACAACAGCCCCAGGCCTTCCCAGATGCAGGGTCAGGATCCTGCCCACCCCCTCACCTCGCTACAAAGTCCCTGCTGACGTCCAGGAAGATGAAGAAGCACTCCTCGTTGGGTGTGTAGGCCCGGTGCGCACGCAGCGCTCTCTTCACCTCCTTCATGGTCTTCAGGTCAAACACGTGCAGGTCAATCTCCTCAGCGATGGGAGGCGGCTGCATTGGATCCGAGATGACGCAGTCCCGCGGCCAGGCCCGGCTGTTCACATACAGGTACCTTGGGGAGGGCAGGGAGGGGTTACCTGCACTGCACCAGAGCTCACAGAGCCCCCTGGCACAGCAAGGATGGAGCCTGCAGCCCAGCTCACTGAAATCCAGGCTGAAATAGGGAACAGGCTGCTGGAACACTCCTGGCCATGTCTGGAAAGGACAACCACAGCTGAAAGGTGGCTCTCGGGGTCAGGTCACGCCTCTCTAATCTCACTGAAACTATCTTTAAGGATGGTGGTGTCTTCTGGGCAGCATGTGAAGGGGGACTCTGCCCCCCTGCTCCATTCAGGTGAGAACCCACCTGCAGAGCTGCTTCCAGCTCTGGGAACCCAACACAAGAAGGAGATGCAAGACTCCAAGAGAAGGCCACTGAGATGCTCCAAGGGCTGCTCTGGAGCCAGGCTGGGAGAGCTGGGGGTGTTCACCTGGAGAAGACAAGGCTCCAGGGCGACCTTAGAGTCCCTTCCAGAGCCTAAAAGGGCTCCAGGAGAGCCGGAGAGGGACTTGGGACAAGGGCCTGGAGCGACAGAACACAGGGGAACGGCTTCCCACTGCCAGAGGGCAGGGTTAAATGGGATATTGGGAAAGAATTGTTCCCTTTGAGGGCGGTGCGGCCTTGGCTCAGGGTGCCCAGAGAAGCTGTGGCTGCCCCTGGATCCCTGGCAGTGTCCAAGGCCAAGTGGATGGAGCTTGGAGCAACCTGGGAAAGTGGAAGGTGTCCCTGTCTGTGGCAGGAGGGTGGGGATTAGATGGTTTTTAAGGTACCTTCCAACCCAAACCATCCTAGGATTCTATGGATGATCTGTCTCTAGAACGAGACACATTAGTGTGGCAGCTCCTCCACTCTCAGGAGGAGCCACCCTGTCCTGAGCTGGCTCAGGAATACATTCCTGCTGCAGCCAGGGGCGATGCTCAGCAGTAACACACCATCAGCACTTGGATCGGCAGGCATCCACGAGAGTCACTTCATGTCCCGGTCACCCCACAGAGCCTGTGAGCAGCTCCTGCCCACCCTGGCAGCTGCTGAAGCCCTCTGCGCTCACCGGTGGTCAGGGGAGAGGCCCATGCCGATGATGTGCCCGTGGATGTCGATGACGTGATCCAGAGAGTCAAAGAACTCATCCGAGCGCCGTTCCTCCCCCAGCACTGGCCCTGCGGTTGTCATCTGATGGGGCAGGATCCTTTTAATCCCTGTGGGACAGAAAGCAGAGGGAAGCAGTTCCACAGGCTGCTGCCAGCAGGGCTGGGGGAGGTCCCAGGCTTCAGGGAGGGGCTTCCCTTGGTGCAGCTAAGAAAGGAGAACCAGCTTGCTGGGCAAGGTCTGGGACAGGGCTGCTGTCCCGGCCGGGCTCCTTCAGCTCTCCAGGTGGGCTTTGGGCCAGGACCTTGGCTATGAGCAACGTCCTGGCACATCCAACCCCAGGGAGATCCCAGTGCCTGTGGGTACAGCCAAATCCCACCCCAGCCCATCTCTGGAGCCCATAGAAGCTGCGTTGGCCCAGGAGACACGCTAGTTCTGGAAGGGTTTTTCTCCTCAATAGGTGCCTGGGCTGGGCCCATTCTCTGCAGTATCCAGCCTGGAGCAGCCCAGCAGATGCACTGACTGTGGCAGGGTTTTCCCCTAACACTGTCAAGTGCACGTGGGGATCTGTCCCAGAAAGCTCAAACAACAGACAGACATTTAAACCCAAACTGTGCTCAAGTGCTTTGTAGCTTCTGAACTTCCAGCCAGGGAGTCACAGAGTTCAAAGGCATCCCACAAATCCCTCTGCCCTGGGAGGCTGAGGAGGAATCTGGGAGCCCAAAGGCTCTGCCTTGGTATGTGGCAGGTTGCAGTCCGTGAGGTGGCCTTGGCTCAGCCCAGGGGATCCAGGTGCCGCCTCAGCTCAGCCCAGAGCTGAGCCAGCTCGGGCAGGCCAAGATCCGCCATGGTTGTCTGCAAACCCAGCCCACGGGCAGGAGCATGAAGCAGAGCTCCAGGTCAGTCCAGGTCATGTTCCTAACTGAGGTGGGCAAAGACTGAGTTGCTTACAGCTTTGGAAACTGCCTTCCCCAGCTGTACTGTTGTGGGACCATGCAATGGGAAGATAAGAAGAGCAAGGAAGCAAGGCTGTAACTGTGCGAGCAGTGAAAGGAACTGAAACCATCTGGCTTCACAGCAGTCTTGTCTGGGAGCAGCTCCCCCTTTCCCCACACTCCTGGTCCTTTCCACCTCTCTGCCAACTTTAGGGTCTCTTGGAGAAAAAGCCAATCTACCTGCTCCTGCTCCAAACTGAGGAGCTCCCCACAGGATTTCCTGTAAATTCAGGCTCTGCTAGTCCTGGTGCCTTAACAGGAGTCCCCCAGGTGAGAGCAAGTGGCATCCTAACGCAGGGCAAGGTCACCAGCAATGCCACGGCCTGGCGCGTGCTGCACCTACAGCCTGTTGTACCCCACTGGTACAATGGAGGAGACTGCAACCTGCCCAGCATCGCTCACCACCGAAATGCTGCCTGGGGCAGTGAATAATCCCCTGGGAAACCTCTCCAGTCCCAAGTGTCTCACTGAAGCTGGAAGTCCACATAAGGGTGGTCCCACCCATGGCAGAGGGGAGGCAGGCAAGGGGCATGGGCACTGCACAAGTGACTCACACATCAACTCCCTGCTGTTCAGACCAGGCTTGCCCTGATGCCCTGTCTACCCCCACAAGAGAACAGGACCGAAGTCCCTCCACACACTCCTCCAGGGCAAGTGCTGCCCTGCCCCTGCATCCACTGTTGCTCGTGGCTGGTGCCCTTAACCAGAAGCTCCTTCTTGCTCTTCTGCTCAGCCCCTGCCATGACTTCGGCCATGTGTCATGCTGGCAGCAAGAAAACAATCCTCAGGCAAGCGGAGGAGGTGGAACTCCCCTCAGTGATGGGGCCTCTCAGAACCCAGAGCAAACTGGAGCTCATGCCTCACAAACGGGCAGCAGAGAGACCAGGTCTCTTCCTGACCCAAATGCCAAGTGCAGCTGCAGCCCAGGCCCCCAGGGAGCCCCAGCTGCCCCAGGCTCAGATCCAGCCTTACCTATTTGGTGCGGGGAGTAGGTGAGGCATCCTGTGGTGAAGATCAAGTACTTTGTCTTGCTGTTGCTGTCTGTGGGGAGCAGGTTTGGCTCGGGTGGTTTAGTTCTGTTGCGCACAAACAGCTTGGCCACCTCTGTCTCCAGCTCTGTCTCGGTCATGGCAGGCCTCACGCGGCCCTCCATGATATCATCAAAGAGCTGCTGCAGCCCGTGCTCTGCCGGCACACCCCCGGCATCCGGCAATTCCTGTATGGCTGGCTCCAGAGGCAGCTTGGGCTTGGCCTCTTCTTCCTCGCTGTCACTGCCGAGATCAAAGACCGGGCAGGTGGAGGAAGCAGACAGCTGCTCCTCGTAGTCCAGGAGCAGGTCTGGGGAATCGTACCGGCTGCAGTCAGCCACCATCACGGTCCGGATGGTGCTGGCATTCAGGTTCTGGATTTTGAACAGTCTCTTCACTACATTCACATTCTCAGACTCGATGCCCTGTGAGCAGAGGGGAAAAGTGAGCAGGAACCACCCCATGTCACTCCCACGGCTCAAACCAAGATCTGAGCTAGTGCAGGGACACCGGCCCCCACGGATCCCCTCATGCTGTGTGTGGGGCACTGACACAAGAACAGGCCCCAGGCTTGCCAGCTCTACTGAGCTCCTTCCTATCCTGGATAGAGACACAGTGAGAGAAAACGTTCCTGCAGGCAGGCAGCAGTGGAGCAAGGAAGCACAGCAGCTGGGCAGCCCTGCCGCCACCGTACCCTGAGGTCATCAGCTGGTGCTACCCGGTGCTTTGCAGTGCAGGGCCAGGAGCTGGACTTGATCCTTGTGGGTCCCTTCCACCTCAGGATACTCTACATTCTATGATCGACAAGGATTTCAGGAACAGGCCTCTGTGATAAGCATGAAGTGGGATCCCTCTGGCCCACAGCAGCAGTGGCAGAGAATTCCCGTGCTCCTGGCGTGTGCTTGTACCCCTCAGCAGGGGCAGCTTGGTATCTGCTCCAGACACACAGAGCAGGTCCCTCTCTGCCTCACTGTTCCCAGACTGCAGCCGTACTCCCACACCCCTGCCATGGGCAAGGTCCTTCCTGGTCTCTCAGGGATGGAAGGGGTAATGCTGCAGTAATGCTTCAGTGTAGCACAGAGATGTGGCTGTGGGAAGGGTCTCTGCTACCAGAGGACTTTACCTGGGGGTCAGGATCATGTTAAAATCACAAAACATGGGGATGTGCAGGTGTTACACTGAAACACAGGCAAACCATGAGGAGCATGACTGAGCAGCCCAAGTACCAGGGAGTGAACAAGCAGTTTGAGGCCAGCACATTCAGTTCTCCAAGTTTAACCACAGAATCAGAAACAGCACCTGGCTCAAGAAACCTCAGCAAGGCCAGGCAGGGCTTGAGGTCAGCCTCCAGCTCCCAGGAACACCCTGAGCTACCAAGTGGGAGAATGGCCATTGCTGGGACACATGCCAGGCTACAGTAGTCCCAGGCCCAGCTTCAGACTACCGAGGACCTCAGCAGCCCTGCTGTTGGGCAATGCGTGCTGTGGAGCACTGCAGCCAACTCAATGTGGCAGAAGTTAATGAGATCTGAGGGTAGGGTTAGAATATTGTAGTGAGTACCACAACACCGAGCGTGGAGAAGCCTCATGCAAGGGTTGCCTCAAGGTCAGGATCCTGAGGGCAAGTCAGAGGAGATAAACAGGGAGGACAGGAGGATTGAGCCATCCTTCTCTGCAGCTTTCCCTCCCCCAGGAGCCAGCAGGAAGCTGCACTGCTTGTGAAGCTGGAAGGAAGGCACCTCACCTGGAAAGCATTGTTCAGCCACAGCACTGAGCAGGAGGTTATGCGCCCAATCCGATGCAGATTGCCTGATATCAAGTTGGTTTCATTCAGCCAGCAGCCAAATACATCATAGGGCTTATTCCTCACCCTGGAAAGCAGCGTGAAGTTCTCTGGAAAGGAAACATGAGTGTGAGACAGTGACTTCCAGCAAGTGCCCTGGAGAAACCGTGTGGGACACGGAAGTGGATCCAGGTCTCTGTAGGAGAGGCCAACGTCCACCCGGCTCCCAGTCGCTGCTACAGAGACAGATTATTTCTCTTTTCTCCAGAGATGTGTGATGATACCTTGCACAAAGGAAACCAAAATAACAGGGCAGTGCACAGAGCGAGAGCACAGAGCAATCCAACCTCCCACCCTTTCCCTGAGCGGGGCCCAGAGCAGGCCCTGGGGACAAGAATGAGTTAAATACACACAGAATTTCACTCCCAACCCCTGGGGCTTGGGGCCTCTCCAGCCAGGGCAGCTGTGCACTCCTGATTCCTGCAGCACTCCTGATTGCTGGCACTGTGAGACTCTGCACAAAGATGGTGAGATAACACAGTGGGGATAAGCCACATACACAGAGCTGCAGCAGAAGTGCAAGAGGCTCAGGTGACAACACCTCAGAAAGCCTCGTGAGACCTAAGGGTGAGACTAGGGCCACAAAGGTGATCTGAGGGCCGGATCCAGCCACTCTGCTCTGGAGATGGGCTGAGAGAGCTGGGTGTGTCCAGCCTGGAGAAGAGAAGGCTCCAGAGAGACCTTAGAGCCCCTTCCAGAGCCTAAAGGGGCTCCAGGAGAGCTGGAGAGGGACTTGGGACAAGGGATGGAGGGACAAGACAAGGGGGAATGGCTTCCCATTGCCAGAGGGCAGGGTTAGATGGGGTAGTGGGGGGAAATTGTTCCCTGTGAGGGTGAGGAAGCCCTGGTCCAGGGCGCCCAGAGAAGCTGCGGCTGCCCCTGGATCCCTGGAAGTGTCCCAGGTCAGTTGGATGGGGCTTGGAGCAACCTGGGATAGTGGAAGGTTTCCTAGCCCATGGCAGCAGGATTGGAATAAGATGAGCCTTAAAGTCTCTTCCAACCCAAGCCATTCTGGGTTTCTGTGGTTCTGTGCCCAGCACCACACACACCAGAGGCAGGGGCTTCAAGATGAGTGATGTGGATAACCCTTGCCCAGACTGGTACTTAGAAGAGAAGTGAGGCTAAACACATGAAGCACTGCCTTGAGGTGCTGCTGTGGTGACCCGAGCAGAATTAAGGCTGTCTGTGAGGTTTCCCCGCTAGAACTGTGATTGGACCCCCTTAGCTCAGGTATCAGGACAAACTCAGGCAAGTCTACTGCACACCCAAAGAAGAAGGGAACCCCCTCGCCCAGCACTCATATGCCCCAGGGAGCCCCAGGGAAGCCCCACTTACCCATGCTGATCACAGCAATCTCCCCTGAGGAGGAGTTGTGAGGCCCCACAAAGACACCAGATACCAGCAGGAGAGAGTCATCGGAGTTGAACTGGGAGAACTGGGTGTAGCTCCAGTTGTATGGCCTCATGTTGGAGCTGTGCTGCAGGGAGATGTCCAGCTCATTGCTCCATATCTACAGAGAGATGGACAGTCAGGAAGATCCTGAGAAGCCTGAGAGTGGTTCTGCTTTATCTGTTCTGCCAGTACTCACTGGGACATGAAAAACAAACAGGATCACAAACCCCATTTATGCCTCCCACTCACCATATCCCTGACAGAAAATGGAGAGCAGCTAAATGGAGAACTGCTGCTCCATTGGCCAGAGGAGAGGGTGTTCAGGCAGTGAATGGTGCTGTACAGCTGGGTTTCCAGCATGTTCAGACAGATTCCTCCCAGGACAACGACTCATGCAAGACAGGATCCACTGCAGTGGATCATTATCTCCCCATTCTTTGTCAGACCCAGGGCACAACAGGGCACTGATTTGCACCTAGAAAGCAAAGCACTTCGGCCACCTCCACACACACACACACACAGAGGCTGGAGCTGGAATCTGCAGCCCTCAAGGCTACATTTGCAAGAGTCATTAGTTCTATGGCTTAGAAAACAGCTCAGCACCCGCAGGAACCAGCCCAAGTCCAGGGACATCTGGTCAAACCTCTCCAAAGACTTCCCAAAGGCTGCTCTCAGGGTTACGCCCCACCAGACCAAGGCTGCAAGGGCTGGGCAAGGCACCTACCACTTTACCTTGACCGTGCAGTCTTTGGAGCATGACGCAAACAGGCAGCCAGAGTGGGAGAAGCTGAGGTGCAAAACTTGGTCATTATGCTCCTTCAGGGCCTGCACCTCCACGCAAGGGATGGTGTCGTAGAGCCTCTGAAACTCATCGTACCAGGAGACAGCACCTGCAGCACAGAGCAGGGACATGGGACAGGAAGGTGAGTGAAGGGAAGCAGAGCTGGGCTAAACATGGCATCTGTCTTTAATAAACCAGTCCTGGCTCCTGCGAGCCAGGCCAGGAGTCCTTCTGGGGCACCAGCCCAGAGCTGCAGCTCAGCTACCAGTCCTCAGCATTTTCCTCAGTAGCTTCCCTATTCCCACACACAAAAACCCCTTTCTTCCAGTACACACACAGCTCCACACCACACCTCTGCCTTCCAAACCAGCACAGCTCCTGCTGGAACAGCCCGGGCAGAAGCGCTGGCTGTCAGACCAAAACCTTGCTCAGGACAAAACAGTCCTGAGAAGGAACACGCGCTCCAGCACAACCAAATCAACCAGGTGCGACAAGAGGGAAGGTGGGAAGCTGCTCCTCACCATACCCAGCTCTGCACTGATTATCTCTGTCTTGTCTAACACAGAATTAAGACTGTTCCAGAAAGGGTCTGGAATCAGGAAAAAACGATCTCCATGAGGTAAGGGACTTGAAAAAATGAGAGAGAAGAACAGAAGCTGGACACAGTGTGCTGAGCACAGCCTGGAGCACACTCACGAGAGTCTTACTGATGGACAATAGAAGACAAATAAAGAAGATTTTTAATGAAGAGCCCAGCCAGGCAGCCTACAGTGTTCTTGTAGCAGCAAATCCCAAAGGAGCAAAGAGGATTAGACATGTATATGGATAAGGGCCAACTTTCCTAGTGACACTGAACAGGACTGAAGGATTTTTTGGAACACACTGCAGCCCAGGAGGCACCTGCTCCTGCAGGCAGGGACTAGCTTGCTGCCAGCACATCCCACTGCTGCTTGAGGCAGTGGGACTTCAGCCCCCTCTGAACCTCCTGGTCCCGGCCCATCCGGCTGGGAAACTGCCTGGGCAGGCCCCATTTGGCCAAGCAAACCCAACACTTCTTCTTACAGACCCACTGGATACCATTCCTCCAACCATGGGGCTGCCCAGGGCAGGCAGGCGTGCTCCCCAAACTCATGCTCCAGCCCTTTCCCACACCTGCCAGCTGTCCCTGTCCTGCTGCCTCGTGCAGGGTGCCCACAGCTCCAGCAGCCAGGGAGGTGCCTGAATACGTTACTGAGCTACACTGACTGCTTGATCCTAATTAGCGCACGAGAACAGGGCTGGCAGCTGACTAAGCAGCTCCAGGAGGCTGGGAGGGAACGAGCCTGGTTAAAGTGCTTCAGAAAAACCCTGAAGAGAGCATCCTCAGCCCCACGGAGCTCCTAGGGTCTGCAAGAGCAAAGTCACACAGCCTGGAGGAATCCCATCAACATCCACCTCCTCCCAGAGCCCTTCTGCAGTGGTGTTCCTGCTGCACAGAGATCAGCTCCCACTGCCTTAATCATTGGTATTTCTTCCTTGGCATTTCTTTCTGCCCTTCTGTAGCCACTGCAACTCACAACCCAGGATCCAACTGCCTCAGCCACAGCTGGAAGCCCCCTGCACAGCCCTCCCACGCCCTGCAACACACTGGGAATGGGCTGCTCGGAGAGAAATCCCCCTGGGCAGCAAGGGCTCCTGCTGCCAGGTCCCAGCTGGTGTGACAAAGCTGTGTCATGCTTCCAGACTGCACCAAACTGCTTTCAGCACTGGATGCTCAGCAGGAAGCAGAGCTGTGACCCCACGACTGCCACCCCCAAACTCTCTGACGGCTCGGTCAGGGACTGCCCTGCCAGCCTCCGTCAGCTCCTGCTGTGAACCCATATCAAGCCCAACCTGCCCTGGCACAGTGGGGCAGCTGCTGCTGACTCAGCACATGCCCCCAGTGCTGTCACAGGGCCACACGTTGCCCAGACAGGCACAGGTGTCCCTGGGACCCTCGGAGCAGCCAACGGTGCTCGTGGCAGTGCCTGGTCCCGCTGGAGAAGGGGCAGAGCTGCAGCAGAGGGGCTGCCAAGTCCCGGGCAGGCCAAGCCAGCAGTGATTCCACAGGTCCCATGTAGGCCGGGATGCAGCAGCGTGTGGTGATTCACTGTGACCCCCGGGATCTCCTTGGACAGCAGCTACAGAGAGCACCTGCCTAGAGAGCTCAGAAACCTTTCTGTGAAAAGAAGGGAAAGACAAAGCATTTTCAGCCCTTTCACCCCCGTTTCTGAAGGGTCTGGGAAGACCCAGAGCCCTTCCCGTGCACATCTCAGCCCATGGCACTGTGACACAGTTGAGACGACGCGGTTCAGGGGTTCCACCACCCTGACAGCGGCGGGCAGAGCACGGGGAGCGGAGTCTCTGTCCCGGGCTCACGGCAGGGGCCGTCCCCCGGGATCAGCCCCGCGCCCCGGAGCGCACCTGGGTGCCGCGGCACGTCCCGGGACACGCGGTAGTAGCGGTAGAAAAGCTCCTTCCACAGAAATTCGTCGCGGGCCACGGCGCGCCACTGCTGGCAGACGAGCCCCACCGAGAGCACGTCGGCGTGGTCCAGGTACAGAAAGATCTCGAACAGGACGGTGTCTGGGAGCCGGGGGCAGCCCGCGTCCATCGTGTCATTCTGCCGCCGCGCCTGGAACGGAGCGCGGTGCTGGGGTCAGGCCCGGATCGGGAACCCGCACCCGCCGAGGGCCCGCGGCTCTCCCGTGCCTTGCCTGGCAAAGCACTTCGGCCACCTCCGGTGCTCTGGTGCCTCCCGTGCCCGATGCCCCCCCCGTGCCGTGCCCTGTTTCTCTGGCATCCCCATGGCCGGTGTTCCCCCAGTCTCATGCCCGGTGCCCCCCACGGCCGGTGTTCCCCCCGTGTTGTGCCCGGTGTCCCCCATGGCCGGTGTTCCCCCCGTGCCGTGCCCGGTGTCCCCGCTGTCCCCCCGCACCTCGGCGGCTCCGCTCCCCCGCCCCGCCGCGCCACTTCCGGCCGGCGCTCTCGGCGCTCCCCCGCCGGCCAATCCCCGCGCGCGTCCGGCCACAGCCCCGACGGCTCGAGCACAGAGCTCCCCGCAGAGTGCCAGGCCCAGCGAGCCGAGCGCAGCGCGATCGCTCACGAGAGTGCCTGCAGCGGCAGCGCTGCCCCGCCCCGCCCCCACAGACCACGCCCACGAAGACCACACCCCATACACCAAGCCCCCATAAACCACGCCCGTTCCCCGTTAGGCCACGCCCTGGTCACAACTGGCCCCGCCCACCCCGGGACCCCGGGAACCCCCCGCCTGGATCTGTGCCCGGACCCTCCGCCACCTCTTCAATCCCCGGCCCTGTCCGGGCCCGCTCACTGGGCTCCAGCCCGGCCGGGCCCAGTGCTGACCCCGGCGCTGACCCCGGCCCTGACCCCGGCCAGCCGCCACGAGGGCCTCTGGCTCCCGGTCGTGCCCGCCTGGCCCCGCAGCTTCCCGGCAGCGCCGGCCTCGCACACCGCCACATGGCAGCCCTGCGCACCCTCCTGCTCTTCGGGCTGCTCCTTGCGGTGCGGGGGCAGAGGGCGGCGCAGAGACGGCGACCGCCCCCTCCCCAGAGTCCGCTGGAGAAGGTGGCGGCTCAGGAGGGGCTCAGCCTCCACCAGGTGAGGGGTTGGGCAGAGGGATCTGTGGGCATCCGCTGACCCCGCACTTGGGTGACACGCAGGAAGCCGTGGTGGCTCATGTTCCGTGTCCCCCTATACGGCTGAACCCCGGAGTCCCTCCCAGATCCGGCTTTGCAGCCCATCCTGTATCCCCGTCCAGCGCTGACCCCCTGTGCCCTTCACCCCCAGGCTCACCCTTGCAGCCCGTCCCGTGTCCTCCTCCAGGACTGACCCCCACTATCCTCCCCAGACTCAGCCTCCCAGCCGGAGCCCCTCGGTGCCCCCCGCACACAGCCAGGGCTGCTGGAGCCCAGCTCAGCACCAGCACTGCCCGCAGAGCTGCCCATAGGGCAGGAGCGGGGACTGGAGCCTCAGAGGGATCCCTGTCCTCGCCCATCTGGAGCTGCCGCAGGGCTGGTGCAGCTGCCCTCACTCTGGGGCTTGGGTTGAGCTCACAGCTCTGCTGTTGAAGCCGAACTGGGTTTGCAGCATAAAGTGATGCCCAGCACACACGCATTGTGGCACTAGGGTGCCTGCAGTGCTGTGGGCAGTGTGAGCCGTGGGCAGGTGCCTTGGATATCCCCTACATGCCCCCAGCCTGTCCTCATGTCAGGCTCCTTCTGCCCTGCCATCCCACCTACCAGCACCTGAAGGGTAGTTGTGCCCTGTGGGCACCCCAGGGGACAGGCTGTGGGCAGAGGTGCCAAGTGAGGGGAAGGAGGGTGCTCAGGGTGGTTGAGTGGTGGCACCCCAGGCTGGTGGCCCTGTAGATGGTGCCACCCCTGTGCCATGCAGCTCTCAGGAAAGTGGTTCCTGGTCAGCATGGCCTCCCGCTGCAGCTACCTGGCAGAGCACAGCCACCAGCTGGAGGCCACGACAGTGAGGATGACCATCCTGGATGGGCAGAGCCTAGCCATCAGCACCTTCAGGAAGCTGTGAGTGATGCCAGGCACAGGGCCTGTGGGCAGGGACAGGGATGCTGCAGGCAGGTCAGAACGGGACTGGTGCCCTGGAATGGGGACAGGGAATATTGAGTGGGATGGGAACTCTGAAAGCAGGTCAAAGCAGCGCCAGTGTCCTGGCCACAGGCTCCAAAGAGGACAGAACTGCCCCAGAGCCAAGTGTGGGTGGGATACCCTCCAGGGAGTTTTGTAGTAGGAGCCCTGGCCACAATGGGCGCCCTGGCCATGATGAGCACCCTGCCACCCGCACAGCCACTAGCCCAGGCGGGTCAGTGTGGGGACAGCCAGGCTGGTGAAACTGAGGCATGTGGTGACTCCATGGCTGCCCAGCCCGACACTGGCTCTTGGGATTATCCCAGGGGCAGCGTGTCTGAGGATGGGGACCTTCAGCACATCTGTGAGCACTTTCCCCAGCCTGGTGGGCCCTGAGGTCCTGACCAGGCTCAGCACTGCAGGGAGGTGGTGGGGACTCCTTGGGCTTAGCAGATTTTGGGCTCAGCATCTCTCACAATATCTTCCTGGTGTTTTGGGACATCTTTCCCTGGGGAGAAAACAAAGTCCCAAGGAAACAGACAGTGTGTGTGCCCTGGCAGGCAGGGTGGGCAGGGACCTGGGAAGATCCTCTACAGCCTGTGCTGACATCTCCTCTTCCTCTCCCCATGCAGGGACAGGATGTGCTGGGAAATCAGGCAGCACTACCTTCCCACCCAGGCCCCTGGACGCTTCCTGCTGAAGGGTGAGGGAGACTGGTCTGGGGTGGCAGGAGGCTGCTGGAGCCCCCCAGTCCTGCTCTCGGCAGGGTGTTGGTACCAATGTCCCTCTTCCCAGTGCCTTCCCAGTATTTTACATCTTGGGTCCCTAAGTGCCAGATGCCATCACAGGTGACACCATGGGCTGGTGCCTGTGGGGCTGCCCCACTCTGGCCCTGATTTTCACCCTTTGTACACCCAGCTTGTGGTGAAATGAAACCCCTGGATGATGCTGAGGCTAACCAAGATTGACTGGGACTAACTGGGCTATCCTCTTGTCCTTCCCAGGCCATAGGAAAAGCAACAAGGTGGATGTGGTGGTGGGTGAGGCCGATCCCAGCAGCTTCGTCATCCTCTATTACCAGAAGGGTCGCAGCATCTCTGTTAAGCTCTATGGTGGGTTGGGGCTCAGGGCCTCATGGCAGGTGAAGGACAGGGGTGGGAAGCCTGTGCTGGACTCAGGAGATGCCAGCTGAAGCCTTGGAGGACCCAACATGGGAATGGGGGTCACTCCCCAGCTGGAGAATTGTCCCCAGATGCTGTGGGGGAGCTGGTAAGGGGGGAACTGGGAACCCACTTCTCTGAGCGAAAGCCCCCTAGGCCCTGAGCCTCGTGCAGGAACATGGGGGGCTTCAGGGCAGGGCCAGGTAGAGCTTGAGGCCACTGATGGTGTCTCCCCGCATGCAGGACGGACCAGCCTGGTCAGCGATGCCGTCGTGGACAAGTTCGAGCAGCGCGTCAGGGCTGTGGGTCTGAGTGAGGACGTGACTTACTACTTCCCCACCTATGGTGAGTTACACACGGTTCTCGGGGAGACCCGTGTGGGTTCTGTCCCGATGCTCCAGTCACCCCAGGGACAAAGATGCAAAGACTGGGCTGTGCCCTGCAATGTCCTGAGGGTGAAGGGGCTGGAGGGTGCCAGGTCCCAGACAAGGTGACCCCCCCGGGCTCTGTCTCTTGCAGGGTTTTGTGACTCTGCAGATGAGTTTCACATCCTTGATGGTGAGTTGGGGATGCTGGGTGATGCGCTGGGTGCTCTCATGTGCCAGGCTTGGTCCCATGCTGGGCACCAGTGGGGTATCCCTGTCCTGGCTGTGGGCCGGGCACACTGGGCCAGATCCACACTGCACCATGGCCATATGATCTAGCCCCAAGAGTGTGGGAGGGCTGGTCTGGCATGGGAGAGGCCATGCCAGACCATTCCCCAGAACAGAGTCTGTGTGCTTGCGTGGCAAACCATCGCTCAGGATGGGCATCAGGTACGTCCTGGCAAAGCAAACCCCACTCACCCCCCATATGGGTCAGACTGGGCTTGATGGATCTATATTGGTGTTTTCTGAGGTGAGGGCTGGTCTGGGATGAGATGTCCTGGCACAGGGGCACCCTGGGGTGAGGGCTGGGGTCCCTGGGGACAGCTTCATCACTTGTCATTGGTGCTTGGGGAGGCAGAGGTAGGTCTCCAGCCCTGGTGCTGGGCTTGGACACCCCCCCAGCCCCTCAACACTTCTCTTTCTTCCAGAAACAAAGCTGTAGGTGCAGATGGAGTTGCCAGGGAGTCCCAGAGCTCAGCCCTCTCCTCAGCCAGCTGCCCATGGCCACACAGGTCTGAGCTGCACTTTCGTCAGCTCCCACTGCTGCTCCACAGCTTTGGAGCCAGCCCTGGGACTCTTCAACCCCTCCAGCTGTGCTGGCAGCTGCAGCTGTCCTTGTCCTGTGCCCCCCAGCTTGTGTCTCCCCTCTGCTCTGTGCCCCACTCTCCTGCAGCAGCCAGCTGTTATAACCCCAATAAAAGCCTCAGAGAAGAGTCTGTGTACAGGCCAGTCACCTCTTGGTTTGCCCCAGCCAGGCAGCACTGCCTCCACCATGGGCTGCCGGTGCCCTGGACATGCGCTGGCTGGGGTGTGCTGAGCTGGTGTTAGGGGGCTGTGCAGCCCCCTTCCATGCAGACCCCTGCCATCTTCTCTGTAGCCCTCCCCAGCCATGGGACAGTGGGGCAGGAATCGTCGTGGTTCCTGTGATGTGGTGCCTGTGGTCCAGCTGGCTGGGGCAAGGGAGGGCCTGACACTGAGGGGAACAGCACCCCTGTTCCCACAGTGCCACAGAGGGCATGGACTTAGGGTCACTGGGGAGAGCACAGCATCTGCCTTTTCCCGCAACAAGCTGGGAGATCACTCAGGGACCCCAGGGGAGGAAATCTTAGTCCCACAATCCTGCTTCCCATCCCCAGGGCCTCCAGGGCCGAGAAACATCCCGTTCCCCTGCCCCAGCCCTGCAGAGTGCGTTCCCCAAGGGGCTGCTGGCTGCACTGGGCCCCTGCCCACACAGTCAGCACCTCTCAGAAAGACAGGCAGGGGACTGAGGGGGCTGCAGGGTGTCGCACTAGGGGAGACCCCCAGGGTTAATGCTGCAGCCCCTCATCGGACCCCTCCTCCCTGTGTTTGGAGCCTGGCCGAGGCCGTCCTGCCACACATTCCAGGCGAGTGGTGCCCATTGCCACTAGCTTCAGGAGGGGACAGGGAGCAGCCCAGCAGCAGGCAGGTGGGGTGCCCTGTCCCCCTCGCACCACCCCGCAGCCCCCGGGGCAGGGAGCAACCCTCTGTCCCCAGCACTGGTATTTTGCAATCCTAGCAGGAACTGGTAACACATGTTGTTTATCAGGGAATTATGTAAGGGACGCCATGTGATATGCCCGGAGCCAGCCCCTGTTCCCACCACCCACATGCAGGGCAGCCGTGTCCAGCCCGGCTGCCCCCCAAGCCTGACAGAGCCGGGCTGTGGTGGATCCAGCTCACTTTACCTGCATCCCGAAGTGGCTGCACTGGGCAGGGGGATAAGGAAGCAAGGGGAGAGCCCCGGGGAGCTGGGCTGGTCCCCAGGGATTCCCCACACCCCTCATTGCAGCTCAGCCCATCTGTCATTGGGACTAAACCATTTCTGGGTGCAAACACTGGGGTTATGCCCAAGGGTCTGTGTCCAGCTGCCGCAGAGACCCACAGGCCAGATACCCCGTCCTGCCCCCAGCTCTGCTCTTCCTGCCCCTTGCCACCATTGGTGTCCCCCTATGCCCCCAAGTGCTCCCATACTCCTGAGCTTGCACCAGCTTTGCCACGCAGGGCCTTGGGCTGGCTCCCAGCTTTGCCACCCCCAGGAGTGCCAGGCACCACCTGGGTATCCATCAGGCACCCCCTCCTGGCACCTGGGCAGGGAGCTGAGGGTACCTGGCAGCAGGGGGGGACTTTGTGTTCCTGCCGCAGTGCCAGGTGACAGTGACACCCCCGGGTGCTCCCAGCCGCTGTACCCGATGGAGGAAGTTTCCCCGGCATCCTGAGGGTGATCTCCGGGGAAGACTGAGCCCCAGCCCAGCATGCAGGGCCCCAGCCAGGCTCTCGTGATGTCCAGTCCTGCCTGGCTCAGCTAATGTTTTGTTTTCACAAATCCGCGGGGGCTGGGCAGGCGCGGGGTGCGCAGGGCAGGGCGGCCTCGCAGTGGGGCGCGGGGAAGGGAATGTGCAGGGGGGGCTGCCAAGGGAAAAACAGCTGTTGTGAAAACATGCTCCTTACGTAAAGCACCTTGGCAGGGCTGTGCTGCGGGGCTGGGGCTCTGCCCGGCACGGCCGGCCCTGCCCAAACCCTGCCAGACCCATGGGCGTTGCTGCTGGCACGCAGCATACATCCCCTGCCCTCACCCTGCAGGGGCATCCCCAGATTAAGGGGGACACCTTAGTGCCTGCTGGTGACCCCAAACCAAGGGGGAGAGCATCTCCAGCCCCTCTCGGCAAAGGGTGCAGGGTGGTGGGGCAGCTGGGATGTGAAGTTCTAGGGTCCATCTGGCTGCATGCTGGTACCCAGGGAGCTGAACATGGGGCTCACCAGTGGGACGCACCCGAGCTGCACCACGGTGGGACACAGCTCGAGGGTGCTGGGGCCAGCAGAGATGCTTCCTTGGGTGATGCAGGGAATTGAATTAAGGCAAAGCAGGGGGTCCCGCAGGAGCACACGCAGATGTCAAGTCCTATGGGTTGGGTTGGGACCTGGCAGGCACTGGACATTTCCTCCATCTCACTGGAGCCCCACTCTGGGTCCGAGTGAGGCCACCCTGTGTGGGTGGGGCAGCGCTGGCCCCTGTCCGTGGGCTGCTCCCCGCCCCGGCCCGGCAGCGCTGGGGGCAGGGCGGCCACTGCGCTGGCCGCTGGCTGTTTTCACTGCAGAGCAGTTTGGCACCCTGGAACAAATATGTCGTGTCAACAGGAGGGAAGCATTCGCAGGATCCCCTACTTGCCCTTTGGCTTCAGCACTCTGTCCTGCTCCAGCTTGCATAACGGCACGGGGGGAGGCAGGGCTGGCTCCCTGGGGGCCCCCGCAACGCCTGCCCATAAATAGGGGCTCGACAAACTCTCTGGCACTGCAGCACTCTGCCTCCAGCTCTCAGCTCGGCTCGGCTCGCCTTGGCCATGCAGGCCACACTGCTCGGCATCCTGGGGCTGGCCCTGCTCGGGACACTGCACGCCCAGGACAGCATTCCTGTCCAAGCTGACTTCCAGCAGGACAAGGTGACCCAGGCCAACCGGCATCACCTCTGTGGAGGTTTGGGGTGCTTTTGGGGATCCTTGCCCTGAAAATGTGGGGAGGGAGTGGTGCAGGTGATGGGGGGCCAGCCTTGCACTGGTGCACATGCAGCCCCCCATCCTGGGGACCTGGGTTTGGTGGGTCTGGAAGGGATCCAGCATCCAGGCTTCAGCCTGTGGGGCAGGACCCTGGGTTAGGCATGGGTCCGAGCTGCTGCTGTGCTGTGGAGTGGGTGTGGATGCACAGGGATCTTACCGGGAAGAGTGAGAAAAGCAGTCTCAGTCTGACAGCACAGAGATGGGCCATGGGAACCCCTCCCCAACAAAGACCCCAGCTCAGGGCCACAAAAAACCAAGGGCTGCTGTGCTGGGGTGTCCCCTACACCCCTCTGCCCCTGGAAAGGACCTGGGGGACACAACCACTCCAGAGAGGTGATGGGAATGGAGGGAGGCACTTCCTGCAAGGACAGGGGTCTGGGATATGCTGCAAGGGTGATCCCAGCGCAGCTGCTCTCCAAGGCTGGCAGTTCCCCTCAGGGGCATCACACTGCTGGCTCCATACACCGGACTGGACTGAGCTGTGCTGGACCCAGTGTCCTGACCCCTCCTCAGACCTCTAGATGGGTGGAAATGGCATCTCAGAGCCAGGCAGTCCTGTCACACTCCCTGGGCTTGGAGCAAATAGGAAGGAAACACCCAAGGGCAGTGAAGGGCATGTCATGAAACCGGGGTTTCCTTGTTCCTGGGTTTTGTGGTTGCCAAGAGCTGTAGCAGCTCCCTGCAAAATGAGGACCCTGGGACACTGTCCTGGTGTGGGGAATGGGCTGCCAGGGGAGAGGGACATGGCCTGGGTTGGGGCTGGTGGGGGCTGATGGGTGAGACAGGGTCTGTGCCCAGCTGGGGCTGAGTGGAGGTTGTGTGCAGCTCACGGGGAGATGGTACGGCATCGGCCTGGCCTCCAACTCTAACTGGTTCAAGGAGAAGAGGCACGTGATGAAGATGTGCACCACCATCATCTCCACCACCGCAGAGGGGAACCTGGAAGTTACCTCCACCTACCCCAAGTATGGAGCATGGGAAGGCGGTGAGCGGAGAGGGGTTACTGGGGGTGGCCACTGGTGCATCCCCTGCTGCCGTGCTCCCCAGGGGTGACCAGTGTGTGACGAGGAACAGTCTTTACATGAAGACAGAGCAGCCGGGGCGGTTCAGCTACACCAGCCCACGTGAGTGCCCAGCTCCCATGGGGCAGCCCCGGACACGCTCACAGCCCTGCTGTCCCTGCTCCTGCCTTGGAGCTGATTTGGAGCTCAGGGCTGAGCCATGCCCCATGTCCCCCACAGGCTGGGGCAGCAAGCACAACATCCATGTGGTGGAGACCAACTATGAGGAGTACGCCTTGGTGGCCACCCAGATCTCCAAGAGCACTGGTTCCTCCACCATGGTGCTGCTTTACAGTACGTCTGCCCCGGGACCCCCACGCTGTCCACGCCTCTGGGATGTCTGTTTTTCCCATGGGAGAAGGGCAGGGTTAGGGTCATTTCCCAAGCTGGGGTGACCATGGGAGGATGATGGCTGGGTCGGGACCCCCTGGCTGGGCTGCCCGTGCCCCTATGCTGGTGGGTACGTGGGGGCTGCCTCTCACCTTGCTCTTGGCTGCAGGCCGGACAAAGGAGCTGAGTCCTGAGCGCCTGGAGATGTTCACCCAGTTCTCCAGGGAGCAGGGCCTGACAGATGACGAGATCCTCATCCTGCCCCAGACGGGTGAGGCTGGGAGCACAGGGAGGGTGTTGGGGAGTAGGGGGTGAGATACCACAGGGGGACTGAGAGGGAGGAGACCCTCCTGGCTTGTCCCTGCCTTTCTCTTGGGGCCAGCATGGGGCCAGCCATGGGGTGCCCCCATTCAGGATCCCTCAGGGGCAGCCCCCAGAGGAGCTGATCTCTCTGTTTCTTCCTCCTGCAGACAAATGCATGGCAGATGCTGCTTAGGTGAGTCCTGCCTTTGCTGGGGCTCAGACCAGCCCCGCGGGGGGTTATGGGAGTGCTTAAAGCCACGTCACCCCACAGAGCCCCCAGCCTCTCCACAACCCTTCCCCAGGCTGCTCCTCTCCTCACACCTACTAGGGATCCCCCACCCAGCCCTGTGGGGTGCCCACCCACTCAGTGTGGGTCTGGCCAGGCTCATGCCCCCCTGTGTCACTTGGTCTCCCACAGCTCAGCCATGCTCACTCCCCATCTTTTCCAGGCAGACCCACCAGCTGCTGCCAGCCGGAGCCCCAACAGCGCCGCAATCTGGTGACCACCCTGCCCCATCTGACCCCCAGTGCCCCCTCAGCACCGCAGCAGCCTTCACTCCCTGGCTTCACAACCCATACCTGTATCCCTGTCTCAATTAAAGCCCATAAAAAAACAGCTCTTGCCTGCTGGATTGTTGTGGGGCAGCCCCAAACGAGGTGATGGGGAGGGGAAAGCATGGCCAGTAGGGTTGGGACTGGGGTTAGGGGTCAGGGCTGACCCCAGCTCCTGGCTGTGGAGCTGCTGCACTGAGACCCCATGTGCACTCACAGCCCTGCCCCATGGTGCTGCCTCGCCACTGAACCTGCCCTGTCCCAGAAAAAGGGGTCCCTGAGGCGAGGACCCACTGAGCCATTTGCTCCCTCTCTGCCTCTTGGACACCCTGGGCTCCCCCAGCCTCCCTGCCTTGGTTTCCCTGCTGGAGAGCAGGCTGGCAGCATGGGAATGGGGCAATGGGCAATCAGAGGGTCTCCAGAATTTTGAGGAAGGATGGACATGAAGCAGAAGGATGTCTGTGAGCTCTGGGTGTGGCTCAATCCTGGCCACGCCCTGGGCTCCATCCCATGAACCCAGACCCTTTCCAGCAGTGGGGTCTGAGCCTGCTGCCATCAGCCTAAGAAGCCACCACCCCTTCTGAGGGCACTGGGCTGTGGCTCAGCCTGGGGTAGAACACCAGCACAACCATTCTCTGGCACTAAGAATCCTGAGGCAGGATCTGTCCCATCACTGACAGACCCTAGAACCAATGGGAACAGCCAGGAGGGAGCCCCTGGAATGCACCTCACGCTCCTCCCCAGACACAGAGTGGACACGGGGCAGCACTTGGTCCTGGCATGCTCTGGGCTCTGTCTCACACAAGGCTGCATTCATCTGAGACTGGGCAACTGGGGGGGACAGGGCCAGGACTGTCACCTAAGCTGGGCACAGGTTATCCCTGGTCTTGTGTAACCTGTTGCATAAAGTTGGCGTGGGCAGGAGTGCTGCCAGCAGTGGGGGCTATAAAGGTGGGTGCAGCCTGTCCTGCCCACATCCACTCCAGGGTGAGGATGACAGCGGCACTGCCCAGCCTGGCGTTGGCCCTGCTTTGCCTGCTGCGGGCAGGGGCCCAGGTCCCCGTGCAGCCAGACTTGGACACCGAGAAGGTAACTAACTGCACAGGGTGCTGCCTGGCACATCCTGCCTGGGCTGGAGGGGCTGGCTGGGGCAGGGGGTCTGTGCTGCCCCCCCAGGCACCTGCCAGCCCCTTCCCTGAGCCAACTCCAGGGCAGCTTCCAGGAGAGCCTGTGCAAAACCAGGTTAGTCCTGGCTGCTGTGTCCAGCACAAGCAGTAGCCCCATTGTGAGGACACCAACACGTGGGGCCATGATGTCCCCAAGCGTGTGGCACTTCTCCAGGGAACATGGGCCAGGTGCTGCACCTGTGCTCCTGGCATGGGCAGGACAGGGTGTTCTTAACACAGGAAGGTGGCAGGTCCCCATGTTTGCCTGGCTGGTCCCCACAGAGGGTGGCAGGTCTACCACCACAGGGTGGCAGGTTTCTACAGTGGGCTGTCAGGTTCCCCATGGAGGGGTGCAGGTCTCCCTGGCAGGTCCCCACAGCCTTTCCAAATTCCACTGGTGATGTCCTGCTGCAGTTTGCAGGGATGTGGCATGTCACAGCCATCGCTTCCAACTGCTCCATCTTCCTGAAGATGAAGGATGAGATGAAGTCATCCATGGCCATCATCAGCTTCATGCCAGAAGGGGACCTGGCCATGAAGTTGGTCTGGCCCCTGTAAGTGTCCATCCTGCTCACCATGTTCCCCATGGGCCAGGGACTCCCCTCCCCACCACGGCAACTCCCTCAGACCCACTGCCCCGGGCTGCCCAGTCCTGCCTCTGTGCATCCCCCTGGGCAGGCTGGGCTCCCCCCTGTGCCCACCACCCCACTGCCTTCCCATGTGGCATCTGGACACATTTGTCTTTTTCATGTTCCTTTTCCAGGCTGGACAAATGCCAAAAGTTTGAGCTGCTCTTCCAGTGGAGTGGGCAGGCAGGGCACTACATGGGTAAGTGTGGGCAAGGGCTTTGGAGCCACGGGTACTCTGAAACAGAGGGTGGGCATCCCCAGCCCCCCATGCCTCGGGAGCACTGGGAGGTGGGCTTGGCCCCTCTGCCTCCACGGCTCAGTGAGAGGTTGTGGGTGGGTGGGCACCTGGCTCCTCCACATTGCACAGGGGTTCCCTCCTCATATGCCCCTCAGGCAAATTTGAGGCTTGAGCACTGAGCTGTGGGCCCCAGCAGGGCCCAGGAGGGCTCAGACTGTACCACGTTGCCCAACTGGTCACCTCTGGGGTCCTTTAGGAGCACAAGAGAGGAGGGATCTGCATGTGATGGAGACAGACTACAGCCACTACGCTGTCCTGCATGAGGCCCAGCACAGCGAGGCAGAGCCCAGCATGGCGCTGCAGCTCCTCAGTGCGTTGGGAGTGGGGACCTGGTTCCCGGGAAGGGATGGGGGCACTGGCAGCGGGCAGGGGCTGGGCTCCCCACCACTACCCAGGGTCACCAACAGCAGCACCCCATCTCCACCCCTCTAGGGAATTAATTTTGGAGTGAATGAAACCTTGCACTAAAGAGATCTCCAGCTGGTTGCAGGTTGAACCAGAGCCCCCCGCAATGTGCCAGCCCAGCTGCAGAAACCCAACCCTGCCAGCTACCCCATACCACCCCAAGCAAATGGGTCGCTCATCCCAAGGGGCTTGTGCCCCTTTGCTGCCAGCCCAGGGCAGCTGTGGGTTGCCTGGTGTCCACCATGCATGTTCATGGCTTCACCTTAGCCCTTCCCTGGGGTCCAGCTGCTGCCCTGCAGTAGCTGGACCCCCGGTGTGGGGCTGGCTCCTGGGATTCCTTGCACTCACCAGCCCTCACTTTGGGTGTGTGGCTGCAGCAAGGGAACAGGACATGAGCCCCCAGCTCCTGCAGAAGTTCATGGAGCTCCTCCCCACCATGGGCCTGACCAAGGACATGCTGGCCATCCTGCCCAAGTCAGGTGAGTGGCCCGAGGGCACAGGGTGGCAGCTGTGGCTCCTCCGCATGGAGACTCTGCACGGGAGCTCAGGGTGCTCCCCATGGCACACTCACCCCTCTCTTTGCTTTCCAACAGATCAATGCACCGGGGACATCAGGTGGCCAGGGGAAGTGTGGCCAGGGGAAGCTGTGACTCCCTTCCAGCATGGCTTGGGCTGAGCAGGGACTTGCAGGCCCTGGGGGATCCCCCGCCTGCCTTGAGGCTCTGTCACATTGGCTTTGCCCTGCTGTGACCAGTTGTCTGCCTGTCCTGCCTCTGCAGCTGAAGGGCCATATGTCCTCCAGACCTAGTGGATGATGGGCTCTGCTCCCTACTCCATGGTGTTCCTTCCCATCCTCCAGGCTCTGCCAGACGCCCTGCTCCACACCAGGATCACCCTCAACCTCTTAAATAAATAGATGCAGAAGCTGCCCCAGAGCTCGGTGCTTTGTTGGCAGGAAAAGGGTGCTGCCAGGGTCGTCCCCAGGCACCCTGAGCCGAACAGTCATGGAGCTGATCCTTCCTGTCAGCCCCTCTGGGTGTTAGGGGGCTCCCTTGATGTGATGTTTGCTGTGCCCAGCATGGGGAGGATGGGGAGCAGAGGATGGAGATGGTGCAGGGGAGCAGCTGCCAGGGCAGGGAAGAATGGAGCCAGGGTGAATATTCTGGACTGAGCTGTGCTGGACCCAGTGTCCTGACTCCTCCTCAGACCCCCAGATGGATGGAAATGGCATCTCAGAGCCAGACAGTCCTGTCACACTGCCTGGGCTTGGGGCGAATAGGAAGGAAACACCCAAGGGCAGCTGGGTGGTCAGTAGCTCTGGGCAGACAGGGTTAAGCAGTTAGGCTTCCCAGTGCTTCCTCTCCTGGGCCACCCAGCTGGGAGTGGGGCAGCACCAGGGCTGCCTCTGGCAGGACTGGGACCCCCACGCCTGTCTGACACCCTCCTTGGTCCCCCATCTGACCAAAGGCCATGCTGCCATGTGCCCCAAGGGCAGTTTTCATCCCACTCCACCTCCTGCTGAGCAAAGGCAGCCTCTGGTCTCCCTTCTGCCTCCCTGCCCTGGAGTCCCTCAGTGCCCAGGCAGGTGTTGGGCTGTGACCTCAAGGAGCCTGGCAGAGCCAGGCCACAGGGGGACATCACACTCTGGGAAGGAGGGACACACTCCATAGCGACATGAACCCCTTCTTCTGCCCGCCCTGCTCAGGGTGCACCACGCTGGGCAGACCCTGTGTGCCCCAGTGCAGATGGGGAGGCAGCGCGGGTCAGGCTGTGCCAGCGAAGGGCTGGATTTGGGCAGGATCTCAGAAGCTGCCCCGGGACACGTTTCACCGAGGGCCTTGGTGAGCTGGGCAGCGGGGCTGCCCCGGGGCCTGTGTCGGGAAAAACCTCCCGCACCTCCTGGCAGCCCTCCGGCAGCCCGTTGGAAAACAACCGTTCGCTTTGTTCTTTCACAAGCAGCTGAAAGAACCGGGGAAATCCCAAATTTCAGCAGTGGTGCAACAGTTCCTGTAACCTCGTTTTGAGGCTGGCACGCACAAGAGCCCCTCCGCCCCAGGGGTTTGTTCACCCTGGGCTGACTCCTGCCCTTCGAAGCCACTCCGTTGCCCAAGCCAAACCCGAGAGAGTTCCGTGGGGCTCGGCACGGCTCCAGCGAGGCGGGGACGGAGGGGGAAACACGGAGTTATAAATCCGACAGCCCCTGCACCACTCCCCATCCCACTGGTGAAGCCAGAGGAGCTGAGGCGAGATGAGGACCGTGAGGCTGAGCCTGGGGATGGTCCTGCTGTGCTTGCTGCGTGTGCAGGCTGGGGACCTGGGAGCTGTGGAGCTGGACGAGAGCAAGGTAACCCTCAGCGGGAAGGGAAGGGAAGGGAAGGGGAGGGGGGGGGGGGGGGGCGGGGGGGGGGGGCGGGGGGGCGGGGGGGGGGGGCGGGGGGGCGGGGGGGGGGGGCGGGGGGGCGGGGGGGGGGGGCGGGGGGGCGGGGGGGGGGGGCGGGGGGGCGGGGGGGGGGGGCGGGGGGGCGGGGGGGGGGGGCGGGGGGGGGTGGGGCTGGAGGAGAGCAAGGGAGGACGGGGAGGGAAGGGAAGGGAAGGGGAGGGGAGGGCAGGGAAGGGAAGGGGTGTGGTCTCCAGTCACCAGCAGAGCAAGGAGGACTGTAGAGGTGTTTTGGTACTGGGGACAGCTGAGGTCACTACAGCCACCATTGCTTTGCTGCCACACCCAGGTGAGGACAGTCACCCAGCTCCTGCATAGGTGCCCCCGAGGGAATTTTGTTGCCTGGATGGGATGTGGGTGTTCCATCCACTGAGGATGCCCTCACTTGGTCCCTGAGGAGTAGTCACTCTTGACTGCTCCTCTAGACTCACAGCCTGCTCTCACTGCCAGATTGCAGGGATATGGTACATCACTGCTATGGCCTCTGACTCCGAAAGCTACCTCAGAAATAAGGACCAACTGAAGATGGCAATGGCCAACATTGAGGTCCTGGGGGATGGTGACCTGAAGGTCTCCTTTGCAATTCCCACGTAAGTCCCACATGCTTTTCTCCACAGGCTTCACTACCAGCCTCCTCCCTGGACCTTCACTGGTGGGTCTGCAACTCAGTGCACTCACCAAAGACCCAGGCAGGGGTTGAGACAGGACCACCAGGGGCTTGGGACAGCTGTGGGCACCCCCTGTCTAGGGCAGGCTCAGGGCAACACCAGCCAGGACCAGTGCCACCACAGAGGGTGGAACGGGACCCTACAATTGCAACTTTCCCAGCAGAACCAGGCCCATCCCAGAAGCTCAGAGCATGAGTGAGGGCATGGATAATCCCCACGTGCCAGCACTGTCCCCTGCCAGCCCTGGTACCGATTGTTCCAAGGGTGGTGTCTGTCCCCTCCTGCCCTGGCCACACCATCCAATCTCTGAACAGAAAGTCCCACATCTGGGGCAGCAACCCTGGAACAGGGGAGGGAAAAGGGGGTCACTTCACCTCAGCTGGAGCATCCTTCACTGTTCTGCAGCCCTGAGAGATGTATGAAATTTGAGTCGATCTACAAGCCAACAGGCACCCCGGGTGAATACTACAGCTCTGGTGAGTGGGGGTGCCTGGCTCTTGGGGCTGGGTGGAGGCATGTCCCACCATCCCTGTCTGAAGCAGCTGGCTGTTCCTGGGGACATGGCCCTCAGGACTGCCTGCCCCTCCTGTGTCCTGGGTGGGACATCCCTCTGTGTCCAGGTGCCAGCTGCACCCCAGGGCTGGTGGCCCAGCAGCACCCCCCGGTCCCTCCCTCTGGGATAAACACATTCAGACCAAGCTTAAACCCTGGGGAAAAGCAGGTTCATTCTGCAAAGAGGCTGTGGGTGGATGTTCCCAGGGGATGGAGCAGGAGTGGTTTTCCACCATTCCCAGCCCAAGGATCAGTCTGACACTGGCCAACAGCCTCCATTGACCATCCACAGCCCTTTCTGCCCTCACCTCCCCATTCCTCTGCTCTCCTGTGGTCTATGGGCTCCCCTAGGCTTTCAGAGGAGCCTTAGCAAGACAGAAAACCAGGATGAGGAGACACTGAGGAAAGACGGGCTCGGTGGGCTTCATGCTCTTACAGCCCCTTTGCAGCGTGGGGGTTTCCAGGAGGAGGTAATTAATTTTTCTCCATGTCCTTTTGCAGACAGAGGCAATAAGACGGTGCGGCTGGTGGATACCGACGGCAGTTCCTACATGGTTGTCTTTGCCACCAGAGAGGAGGACAAGAAGACCTTGCACATGCTGAGACTTTACAGTGCGTAGCCAGCAGTGGTGAACTGCTCAGAGGGGTCAGGTGCTTCTGAGGGCTCTGCAAGGCCAGGAGCCAGGGGACAGGGGGTCTCCCTCTTCGCTCCTGCCCTGGGTGAGGTGCAGGAGCAGAGCAGGGGCTACCACGTGTTCCCTGTGTGGCAGGGAAGGGGCAGTGGTTTGGGGTGGCAGGGGAGGTTGGGGCTCAGGCTCCTACACTGTGCTGCAAGTCCATGGCCTTGGGTAAGTTGCTTGGTGAACGAGGGTGGAGAGTGGGGGTCCTGCTGCACAGGCAGAACAGAATCAGTGGGGACCGGAGCCAAGAGACGAATCACTGTGCTGGTGTCAGGACCTCTGGCTCATCTTGTTCCCTGGGTGGGGTGTCTCAAGTGCCTGGCCACCACTGCTCTCCAGGACCTCCACCAGTACCTCCAGCCTTCTCCCAGGGATTGCCATCCATCCCACCCTCGGCTGGACGCACTCACCAGCGTCACAGGAGATGCAGGGTCAGGCACAGCCTGGAGCTAACTCATGTCTTTGTCTTTAGGCAGAACCCAGTCAGTGAGACGCAAAATCAAATTGCTGTTCAGGAGACTTGCCAAGCTGAACGGCTTCATGGACGAGACGATCTGGATGTTACCCAGGCAGGGTGAGCACTGCCCAGGGCCAATACAGGGACACGCAGGCAGGGACCAGCTCAGCCCATCAGTGCCACCCCTTTGTGGTCTGAGCTGTCAGGAGGGAGTGCTGGCAGCCAGAGTTGTTCTGGCTGGGCACACTGAGCAAGGAGAAACCCACAAATTCCTTCTGAGTAGTCTATTTTGGGTGCTAAATGGGACTATTCAGACCACAGTGCTGGACTCAGGCTTTCTCTTTACTTCCACAGAGAAATGCAGACTTGGTGAACCATAGGTGAGTTGCCGCAGTGCGACATGATGTTTGCAATGTCCTCTCCTGGAAATTGTCCCTCTTGGTGCCCTCAGCAAGGGCCACCAAGAGCTCTTTGAATTCCTCTGGGGTTGAGCTGTTTGAACTTGTGCTGGAGCTAGGGGTCAGGTAGGACCATTCCCTTGGATACTGCTCTACAGTGGGGACCCCCAGGTAGCAGTACCCAGGGACTCCCAAGGAGCAGAGCCCAGAGACCCCCAGGGGGAAGTGCCTGGCACTGAACATGGGCACGTGAGCTGAAACCACCAGAGAAACGGCTGCACAGCCCTTTGGGCAGTGAGAGCCGGGGCACCGGCTCCTGCTAAAGGGACCCTGGGCTTGTGGACTGGCAAACCTGGCCAGAGTGGGTTGGTGTCTCACTATGCAAAACGTGTTTGCTGTTGGCCCCCCCGCCTGTGTTTTCCCACCACACAGCTGTAGGGGTTACTAGAAATCAATTGCTGGAGATGCCTCACCCTACAAATCTGGGGAAAACTGGAGAAGAATGCACTGATCCCAGTGGAGAGTCCCACTGCTCTCCTTGCCTCAGTCAGCCTCTGCCTCTCCTGCCTCTCCCACCTGTTTTCCAGGAAGTGCGGACTGGCTCGTGGATGCTCCTGCCAAGCAATGGAAGACTCATGCTCTGAAGCTCCAGGCTGCTGCTGCACTATCCTTCTTCCAAGCTCTGTGGTCAAGACTCTGACACAGCCCCTGCTCCTCCAGCACACAGTCTCTGCTTTTTGCCAAATAAACAGAAACCCTCCCCAGATCTTGGTGTAGCTGTCTGAGGAGAACCTGGGATGTGAGTGAAGGTCCAAAGTGATGCAGAGTTCCCAGGCAGGTGCAAAGGAGAGCCGCTTTATTGCAAAAACCAGGCCTTTTTAAGCAATTACGCCTTTATCAGTTACATAGTTTTAAAACATAACAAACATAATCCAACCAACTACCATACACCACGATGTGAACACATGATGGTTATATAACTTGTTTTTCTCTCATTAATTCAGCTGAGTCACTTTCCCATAGTCCTCTTCTACTTAGCCAAAGTAGCAGGCCTGAGCCATGATTTTACAAGGGTAACAAGGCCCTTATTTTATAAGGCTTTACCTATACGCAACACTGGGGTGCTGGGGCCTGTGGTCCCTCCTGTTGTCCTCCTGGGGGCTGTGGATGGTGAACAGCCAGGAGTGACCCTGGCTGAGCTCGCCCAAGTGGGGGCAGTTTCAGAGCCACAAGATTTTCCCTCCTGGGTTCTTCCCAGAGGGGCAGGACCAGGCCAGGCAGAGATGAGGCAAAGGGTGCAGTGAGGCTGGGAGTCCTGTGGGCAAGAGGAGAAAGGCCACAGAGAGTGAGGTTGGAGTTTGGAGGGCTGTACCCACCCATACCATCCACCACCTTTCCTCCTCTTGCCCTGCAGTGGCTGCAGCTCTCTGCTCCATGAGAGCCCCAGGAGCTCATCCAACAGCTCAGGCTGAGCCAAGGCAGGACAAGACTCAGATTTGGGACCTCTCTGCCCCATTGCAAGCTGTTATGGAACATGGCTGTCTGAATCCTCTGGAGCCAAACCTGGAGAGCTGCCCGTGGTTTCTGCCCCTGGGCACCACACAGAGAAAAGCCCCGCTGGAGCTGGGGTCCCAGAGCACACAAGCTGACAGTTCAGTGTTTTCTGGGTGTGAGTCCCATCTGTGCAGAGCAGGCAGTGGGTCCCCATGCAGCCCTCCATAGTCCCTTGGCCCTTCCATCAAGTTTGTACTGTTTCTGCTGCTCATCCAACACTCCTCTATACCCCAGCAAATCTGGCCAGATGTCATCATATATCTGATAAAAAGGGACTTTTCTTACCTGAATGTTCCTAAGGGCTTCCTGGGTTTAGGCACCTACTCAGCAATGGTGGCATCTCACAGAAAGGAGCTTCACCTGCCTCTGCTCTCCCTTTTGCTTGTCATGCTGGTTCCATCTTCAGCTGCTCAGCCAGGAGCCGTGGGAACATACCAGGGCTGGCAGGGACCAGGCTGGCGCAGCACGGATCAGCCCAGACACCAGGATCCCAAACGCTGATGGAGAGAGCAGAGGGCTGTTGGGGCAAAGGAGATGCTGGGACAGCCTTAGATGGCTGAGGAGCAGTTTGAGACCGGCAGCTGATCGCTGCTGGTGATGCAAGATGATCTCCTCTGTTCGTGCTCCTCATGCTGTTCCAGATCTTAAATCTTTGACAAGCTTTCTTGTCCTCCCAGCTTCCCCTCTCACCCTTCTCTCTCCCTCTCCTGTTCAGGCCACGTCCCTGCTCTGCTTGCTGCGTATGCTGGGGACCTGGGAGCCTTGGAGCTGGACAAGAGTGAGGTGACCCTCAGCATCCAGGGGAGGGGAGGGGGAAGGGAGAGTGTGGTCTCCAGTCACCAGCAGAGTGGAGAGGACTGTAGAGGTGTTTTGGTACCACCAGCTGAGGCTGCATGGCCAGACCTGAACCTTCACCTCCCCGAAAAGGTGGGGGTACAACTGAGATTTACATGGAGCCTTGTCCTATTCTGTGATCGTCTCCTAATGTCTCCTCATGCTGTCCCCTCTGGCACCCACTGCACGCACATGAGATGTTTTTCCAGATATCTGTCAGTCAGCACAGTGACCTCCCTGGGTGACTATCTTCCTTTTCTCTCTCTCTCAGCCACTCTTTACTGTGTGAGTGACCAAGCACTGGGACAGGCTGCCCAGACAGGCTGTGGAATCATGTCTGGAGGAACTCAAAACCTGTCTGGACACAATCCTGAGTGACTGCTGTGGGGGACTCTGCTTGAGAAGGGAGGTTGGACTGGATGACCTTCCAGCCTGAATCATTCTATGACTTATCTTCGTGAGATCTTCCTCCCTAGCCTATGCCACCTTCTCCCCTGGGAGCTTCGATAAAGACTCTTGCCAGCTGACCAGAGGATGTCCAACACTCGTGTCTTGTTGACCCCTCCAGAGAGGAGGTGTATTTCTGAGGTGTGATTTTCCTGTGCAAAAGTTGGATTCAGTCGGTCCTGTGTCATAGTTTGCCGAGACATCAACCAAATCTGGCATTTATTGCAGCTTTTGTGAGTATCTCCCACACTGTGAGGAGACCGCTCATGTGTTGTCCCTCTGATCACCTCTGCAGAACCTGGCACATTCTCTTCTTCTCATCATCTGGTGAAAACTAGAAGGCACCAAAGGGAGTGTAAGTGGCAGGTGGGATGCTGCAGTGATGTTTGAGTTTCATGACTGACTTTGTCTGGAAATGTCATCTCCTCCGTCTCATTGCTCACTTGCCCTTTTCCATTGGTAGGACAGAACTTTTGAAGTATTTGCAGAGGAGATTGTCCATTCTGGGGCTTCACCAAAGCTCCTTCTTGGCCAAGATGGATGCAAGGTTTCTTCACTTTTCTATCACCTTACTTTCTTTGAATTTAACCAGCTACCTTCAAATATTTTCTAGTGTTAAATTCCTGCTGCCGGAGCCTTTGAATAAAGTGCAGATGTCATTTCTCAGAGCAGAGGAGCAAGGCACTGAATCTGGTGTCTTCATTGTTTGTCTTACATTGTTGCCTTCAGCTGCCTTCAATAAGTTGCAGAATAATTATGCTATTTCTAATCAGATTCTTTAAATCGATGCAATATCGCTGGGTTCCATTTAGGCTTCCCAATGTTGTTTGGGGTTTGTATTTGCTAATATCAGCTTAAGCACTCAGAGGGAAGCTAAGCTGGTCTTTCCAGACAATCTCTGTGCCATATGTGGCATTTAATCCTCTTGACTTTTCATTTTTTCTCTTTTTAAAAATAAAATGTGACTATATGGGATCATCTCAGGTTGTAAGAGTAGCACTGGCTGGCACAAGGATGACACTAATTTCAGCCTCTAAGCCAGGTCCCACTTGTTTCTCAGGACCTGTGGGCTTTTGGCTATCCCAAAAAAACCTGAGCACATAGGTGCCCAACCAACTTGCCTGGAGCAGTCATGTGTTAGAGGCTCCTGGATGTCCCTTTGCATGTGATGGGTGCAGCACCAGTCACCAGTTGGTGGTGTGGTCACCATAGCAGGAGTCACTCAGACGACATGCAGCTGTCAGGACCAGGCTCGTCCATCTGCCTTGGATGGTGCAGGGTAAGACCACAGGGTTCCCCAAGTGCCACTGGGACCCGGTGGGTGTGAGCCCAGAACAGCCTTTTCTCTTCCAATACACATCCAGGGGTCTATCAAAATCACACCAGTGTCCCAAACCACTGAAGCTGCCAGACACACCTGTCATGAAGAGAGGGGCAGAAGAGAAGAAGCAGCCCCATGCTGGGGTCTCTGCCCTGGTCTGTTCCCTGTCTCTCTTGCATAGCCAGCAGTCAGGGCTGTACTGGCTGTCTCTCTCCTGGCCTGGCAGCCGGAGGAGCAGTCCCTGCCAGCACGGGGTGTCTAGCTGTAGTGGGGTGACCCTGGCTGGACCCCAGGCACCCACCAAAGCCTTTCTATCTCTCCCCTCTGCAGCTGGACAGGGAAGAGAAAATATAACAAAGGATTCATGAGTTGAGATAAGGACTGGGAGAGATCGCTCACCAAATACCGTCACAGGCAAAACAGGCTCTAATTAAAGATATTAATTGGATGTATTACTAACAAAATCAGAGCAGCATAATGAAAAGTAAAATAAGACCTTAAAAACACCTTCCCCCCCACACCCCTCCCTCCTTACCAGCTCTATCTCCTTCCCCATCGTGGTGCAGGGAGACAGGAATGGGCTGCTGCTCAGGGACAGAAGTCATTCCACTGCTCCAGCATAGGGTCCCTCCCGTGTGGGATAGTTGTCCACGAACTTCTCCAGTGTGAGTCCAGCTCACAAGCAACAGTCCTTCTCAAACTGCCGCAACATGAGTCACTTTTCCATGGGGTCAGTCCTTCAAGGACAGGCTTCTCCAATGTGGGTCCCCCATGGGGTCACAGCTCCTACCAGCAAACCTGCTCCAGCGTGGACTCCTCTCTCCACAGGTCTGCAGGTCCCTGCCAGAATCCTGCTCCACCATGGGCTTCCCATGGGGTCACAGGCTCCTCTCAGGCATCTCCCTGCTCCAGCATAGGCTCCTCCAGGGGCTGCAGGTGGATCTCTGCACTCCTGTGCTGTCCTTGGGCTGCAGGGGCACAATGGCCTTCACCACAGGCTCAGGGGAATCTCAGCTTTGGCACTTGGAGCAGTTCCTTCTCCTCCTTCTTCACTGACCTTGGTGTCTGCAGAGCTTTCCTCTCACATATTCTCACCCTGCTCTAATCTGACCACAATTACAACTGCACAAGAACCTTTTTTTCCTTCTTAAGTATGTAATCTCAGAGACATTATTACCACTCCTAACTGGCCTAGCCTTGGCCAATGGCACATTCGTCTTTGGAGCCACCAGGGACTGGCTCTGCTGGGCATGGTGGAAGCTTCTGGCAGCTTCTTACAGAAGGCATCTCTATAGCCCTCCCCGCTACCAAAGCCTGGCCACGCCAACGCAGTACACTGATGCATGTCTCAAAGTCCACAGCCTCGAAGGTCACCTGCTGGCAGCACAGCAGGAGCCCTGCCCCTGCCACAAACACTGCACTACTCACCTGCAGACGTGTCCCTCATTTCCCTGTGCCACAGGGTGGTTCCTGGCGGTGTCCCTGGGATTTGGCTCTCTATGCAGAGCAAGGCTGTGGAGCTGGCCTGCACTTCGCTTGAGCCTACCTCAAGCTCACTTGACTCATTAGACTTGATTGCAAATCAAATGCAATTTAATTAGCAGGAAGGCAAACAGCCCCTGCCAATGACTGGCTGATCATTCCCTAATGACTATCAGATCAGCAGATGTAATTGCAAAGCCCTACAGTTATCGGAAAATGAAATGAAGATGCTACTTGCATCCCACTCACACAGCACCTCTGACACTTTCTCCTGCCCTGGTTCACGGGCTGGGAAGTTTTGCTGGGGGGGGAACACACGGTCTGCTGTGCCTCATCCCTCTGCACCCTCCAACTTCCAGTAAGGCAACTGGTGCCAGAGAACCCAACTTGGTTTTCTGGTAGCCCAGACTGTGGTGCTGTCCTGGGGATACTAGCTCTTTGGTATGTCCTTGGTCACAGAGAGATTGCAGGGTACAGGGAGAGAGCTAGGTGTGGGTGCCCTCCCCAGGGCTCTTGTGCTGGGTCTGTCTGTGTGATGCCTTCCCAGTGGGCCAGCCGTGTAGTTTTCCATCTCTGCTTCATCAAATCAACTCAAAGGCTCTGTGAACATGGAATTGTAGTTAAAACAGGTTTATTTTAGGTAAAGGGAAAAGTTTTCAATGATTACAAATGGATTTAGGAACCCAAACACCTCCTATATTTGCCCCATGAAGTGAGCACTTTGGGCCCCAAATCTCCTGGGAAGGCACTGTGTGAAACCCCAGAGTTCTCCAAGTGCCACTTGCCATGGGATCTGGTGGTTATGAGCCCAGAAGAGCCCTTCCCCTTTCAATATACATCCAGGAGTATATCAAAACCACACCTATATCCCAAACCCTGTTCAAATCCTGGTGCATTAGATCTAAGGAGCTGATTCCTGGGTCGGAGTAATTTTTGGCACTGGGTTTCAGCTGCTAGCTCTTGCAGGCTTGCCCCTCCAGGGTGGCCCACAGCAGCATGCTCGAGCAAAGGGCTCTCCTCCCTGGTGCTGCAGCTATCTCCCAGATGGGATTCACTTCTCTAGGCTGACCATGTTGCACCATATCTTCTCCAATAGACTCTCTCCGCTTCAGGCATCCTGACAGCCCAGCTCAGCTTCCTCAAGTGGGCTCCCTGTGCAGCACCCAGAACAGTCTCACTAACATAACACAGCATCAGTATTTTCCCACACAGACTGGAACCCTTTGTCCCCATGGCCAGTTTGGCATCCTGTGCCATACTGGTGGCTCAAGATTCCCCTGTGCTGACCAGACCACTGGCTCTCCAGTCAAGGATCCTGCAGGTAGGCAAACTGCTCTGCAGTCCCAGAGCTCTTGCGCCCACCAAGTTTTCTTTCTTTCCCCTGAAGCCCTGCAAATGTCTGGCGTCAGATTCCTCTTCTCCCTCATCACAAAAACACTTTGCACCCTCACTGCTGGAGGCACAGCATTCATTCTTCCTGAATCCAGATGCAGCCACACTTCCCTCCCTCAGCAAATCTCTGAAGACTCTCCTCCTTCCCTGGTGCTGCTGTCCCAGTGCCCTCAGGTTGTCACTGGCCATAAGTTGTCATTGTCCTCTGGGAACATTGGGAGCAGGAGATGTCTGACCTCCAGGGCGCTGTACTGAGGACACAGCAGGACTGTCTGTCCCCAGCTACATGGCTGAAGGGCGAACACTTATCCCATGTAACTCTGCAAGCAGTTCTCACAGGCTCCCTGCACTCCTCCATCTTCCAGCACAGGCTCTTTTCTTTCCTTGCAGACATTCCACTCTTTCCAGAATCCCTCCTTGGTGTCTGCATGTTGCTTGTTTGCTAGGGGAGAAGCTCTGTTTCACCAGCCTCTCCCTTGTGCTTAGAAGGGATTTTTTTTGTGCCTTTTCTTTCTCTTTTCTGTTTGCATGCTCAACTTCCCAAACCTGCCCAGCTGCAGGAACCAGCTCGCCTCATTTCTCCTGATTTGTGCTTGTTCTCAGCAACAGCCACCAATCTGCCCCTATTGATCTTCCCATTTACACCAAATGGCATTGACTCATGCCTACTGGAGCTGAAGATATTTTCCCAAATAGCTGTTCTAAAAACAACTGAAAGGAACAGGTACAGAAAAAACACCCCATCAGCTCACTTTGTGCTGGTTATGTTGTCCTCATAGCCAAGGACAGCTAGAATGACCATTGCAGACAAGTGATTATAGCACCTCTGCCCCTCCAAAGAGCTACTCTTCCTGAAAGGATTCCTCTCCTGGGGATTTGTCCTTGCCCCAAGCTGGCTGGGGGATCTCTGATGGGCTCCCAACACCACCCAGGCAGACATTCCTTTCCTTCCTTACGAAGGCAGTTTAGGTCCAGGAAGATCTTTTGATGGTGTCCTTCAGTGTCTTGTGCTGGCCTCTCTCATCTCACGCTCCTACCCCTCCTCCTGAGTCCTCCATCGCCTCTGCCCAGCTCACACCAGCTGTTTCTGTGACTCTAGGAACATCTGCTCCCATGGGCAGCTCCATGTACCAGTCCGAGTTTCTCTACAGCAGCATTGCACAAGGCTACACATTGCTTGTGATCTTTCCCATGAGCCAGATGTGAAGACAGTAGCCTATAGTGGTCTCCCAGCTGCTCTTTTCCCTCAGGTTCTTTCCTTCCCTCCGTGGCTGCAGACTTGTTTACCAGCTCCTACTCCTCATCACAACCCAAACTAGCACGGAGTACATGCCTCTCCTTCAATCTCCATTCCCTTCCTGGTTCAGAGCCCGGCATCACATCCCTGAGAGTTTCTCCCACCCCACTGGCACACTTCCTTGCATTGAGGATTGTGTCTGTGAATGCCATGGCATCCATGCTCAGGCACCCCAGCCTTGGGCTGGCTGCTCGCACACCCCCGCCCAACTGCTGGGCACCAGGACAAAGCCACAGCCCCGCCCGACCCTCTGCATCGTAGAGCACATCCCCAGCATGGCAGGGTTGCCCTGTTCCCTCTTGGAGGGCCATTGCAATGTTGCTTGAGGGTGCTCAATCCTCTCAGCCTGGCATCCACCTTCTCTTCGCTCCTGGCAGGTGTTCCCACCCTACTCTCTGGAAGGACCTGATGACAACTCTGTCAGCACCAGTAGGTTCTTACAGGCTTGTGTGAATCAGTGATAATCTCCTGGCCTGCTCCTTCTGCAAATTCAGTAGTTTTAGTTTCACGCTCAAAACCTTCTGTATCTCATCTTCATTTATCGTTAGGCTTCAGTTTCTCGTTAGACCAGAGTCTTTCCTGCAGCCCGGTGTCTCTGCTTTCCCTTGCCGCTCTCAAGCCTGATGGAACCACAGTCACCTTTGGATGCCATTTGGTCCTCCAGACTTCCAGAGGTACCTGTCTTATGTTGTTTTCTCTGTGTGAACGTGAGGCTGACATCCCCAGTGCAGTATTGGCCAGCAGGCACTTTGTCTGTAACATTTAAAGATTATTTATTTTTTTGACGTCTGCTTCCACAATCTGTGATGGGGAGGGCAAGCAGGACACCTTTCTGTATCTTCACTAAAGGTGTGAATGCAATTTGTTCCCATGAAGGGCAGCAGCTGTTCAAGTAGAGTCTGACCTGTCACATTTTGTGGGATCTTTAGACCAATCTCCAGTTGCAGGCCAGGAAACCTGGAAGGAGGAGAGGAACTACTGCTTCTTTTCCCTGATGTTCTCCTGCTACTGCATCTGCTCTTGTTTAACAGTAGCTGGGACCATCAGGAGAGCCCTGCGCATGTCCAGAGTACAGTCCTGCCTTGCCCTCAGATGTTAGAGATGTCACTGAGGGTGCAGCTGAGTGACCCAAGAGACACTGAGTGACCCCCACCCTCCCCGCAGTAGGGATGGGTCTCTCAGTGACCCGACACAGGGGAAGTGCCTGGGGGTGCTGGTCAGGCAGTGCTGGTGGAAGCACAGCTGGCAGCTTCTTGCTCCCCCTCACCAGCACATCTAGACCTCTTGCTGCCTGGGGGGACCCAGGGGCTGGGTCCCTAATTCACAGCATCCTCTCCTTCTGTAACTGAAAGCCCCTCACTGCTGGCTCAGACTCACAGTGCCAGCTCCAGAGAGCCCAGCTCTGCAGGTACAGCCCTTGATGGGTGAGGTGGGTCTCATCCCATCCCTAAAGCCGGGTACCAGTGTGGAGCACTGCACAGCTCCTCATCCTCTCAGAGGGGTGGCATGTAGCATCTTCTGGGATAGACTAGGAGGGGATTCTTTAACATGGCTAATTGTTTGGCCTCAGGATAATAAGCAATTCTGGGAACTCTTTCCATAAGAAATAAATACTGCCCAGATGGATAAACTGTGCTGGCTGTCCACTCATTGCCTTGGTGTGCCCATGCCCTTGGTAAGCCTTTTTCCTTTAATCATTTATCTACATGAGGGCTTTAGCAGGCTCCCTGGAAAGAGCTTTTATTCCCAAGCAGAGCCCTTTCTGAGGTGAAACACTGCAAAGCACAGCAGTAATGCTCAGCTGTTTGCACTCCTGGTAAGTGCTGGATAATCTTGTCTGGGCTCGACTTGCAGACACTGCAGAGTGGATGTCTTTCCCTTAATGCAATAAAATATATATAAGTAGGAAAACCATTGTCAGTGGACTGATCTTTGTAGTTTCTGGAGCTGAAGTTAATCCTGGGAACAGGAAGCTGCTTCCACATGTGAAATGGAGATGAGGCAGGAGTGCAGGTGGGAGAGCAGATGGGTCTGGTTCATGATGCACCTTGAGGAAGTGTTCAGGGGCTCTCAGCACACGCAGCCAAGAGGGTGGTACCTGGTGGTTGTAAATAAAGGGGTGGGAATGGATGTTTTGATCAGTGTGTGCAGGGAGATCCAGCCACAGATACAGTGAAATGTGTCCTCCCTGAACCTCAGCCTAGTGGGGATTACTTTACAAGCAAAACTCTGTAAGAATTCTACTGAGGAAAAATTATGGAAACTAGTGTCCTGTGATTGATGGAGCCAATATTTCCCGGTGGGAACTCAACACGCTTTATCCCACTCAGGTTAGGCTGCACTACATCTTCCCAGAAGACATGGACAAGGCAGGGCTAGGTGAGGAACCCAGATTTTAGGACACCTACAAAATCAGCAGCTCCTTTGGCAATAAAATGGGAATTTCCCAACCCTTTTTACCCACAATTCCCAGGGCAGGGTTGAGCCAGAGCAATCTGCCACCCCTTTGCTCTCCTACTGCCAGGGAAACCTGAGCATTCATGGCCGCTCTTGCCAAGTGTAGCTGCTTTAATATTGGGCTGGGAATGCACCTCTGGAGCTTATGGGCAGAGAAGGAGGATGGAGAACCCTTGTGACAGGGAAGGGCTGGATACCGTGAGTCCTAACTGTGTCTGTGCTTAGCCTTCATCAACTCAAGACACTGATAGATGAGACCACACCACGGACCTGTGGAGCTTGCTGAGAGGACCAGCAGTGTCACCAGGGATAAAAGAATCATGAATTCCTGTTACCAGAGTTCAGGAGAGACCCCTGCTTCCTCTAGAGCTGCCAGGGTACGTGCAACTCCAGGGGTACACAGGACAACCCATTAGGGTGCAGGAGAAAAGTATATTTGGTACAAATTTACTTTGGTATTATATATTTGGTGCAAATATATACAAATACATACATATTAATAAACTAAATAAAATAATCTTTTTAAATTAGTATTTATTATATCTTTATCTTATCCTTTTAAAATGTCTATTCCTGTGTATGTTTTACAATCTACATGTATATAACTTATGAATAAAGGGAGACATCCCTGCCAGAGGGCTGGAAGTGCCTGCAGTTGGGGTAGAGGCACAGGTGATTCCCCAAGCTTGAAAACCCCAAGGGTGGTAACCATGGCTTTCGTGGGTCCCTCTCTGGCTCTCCCAGGAGATCAGGCACTGCCAGCCCTGCTTGTCCCTGATGGATCAGTGCTGGAGGATCCAACTCAGCCTCACTGTGACTGGGGCTCCTGTGGCCCCCTCCATCTCCCCACCCACCACTTGCTCCTAGATGAAGAAATAGTGCCCCTTCCCCATGGCTGAATGTAATGTTGGGGAGTGCTGAGGTCCTCACAGAGGTGCTGTTTCCAGTAAATGGTTTTTATCTCAACCCACTTTTTTGTGCCTCCAGTTCTCAGCTCCATTCCCAGAGCAGGAAGGAGGCAATGAGAGGGAAGGAGGGAGAGAGGGAGGGAGGGAGGGAGGGAGGGAGGGAGCAGCATCTAGTTTGGGAGAGTCTTGGCCAGGGGACACTAAATTGTGGAGTGCCATTCCTAACCCATGACAGCAGCGTTTTCTTGGGGAAGTAAAATCCCAGACAGGGATTTTTTTTTCACAGTCTCTTTCATAGGAGCAAAGGGCCAAGGAAATTAAGGAATAAAGAAAATTTGAGAGGTAACTATTCTGCTGGGGGCAGATGACATGACTGGCCCCATGCCATGCTGTCACCCACCTCCTGACTGGCACCTTCCTGCTCAGCCATGGTGGCAGGGGGACCCACAGGCAGGTGGCAATTCCTTCCAGAGCCAAGCCCAGCGTCCCTGTTACACCACACCACGGCAGCTTGCTCTCAGCATTCCTTGGACAAGCTCGGAGCGGGCTGACAGCCTGCCAGGGCACCACTGACACTCTAACAGGGCTCCCACTGCGAGCGCGTCGGCTGGGGCTGAGCCCAGCCACGCAGCATGGCACAGCCATGGGAATCCCTACACTGAGAATCAGGCAGCACATGTTGGCCAGTGGGATCCCAGACAGCGGGTCCCATCCAGCATCATGTCATTGTGTTTGTGCCAAGGCCTTAGGTCTGTGCCCAGAACATGAGGCCAGAGATTGGATGCCAGAATTTTGCAGAGCATCCCCTGACTCCATGGGGGAAAACCTCAGGCGGCCTGGGAGTTCTGCAGCACACAGGGACAACCTGGCATCCCTGCTGGACATGGCTGTTGGCATGACTGGGGTGCCCATGTGGCATCTCTGGGGTTGTGGTTGTGGAGGTATGTCTCCACCAAGCACCCACTGTCCTGCAGCCAGATGGGACATTTGTACTCTGAAGGGGACATAGGAGTTGAAAAGAAAACCCTAGAGATGTGAGACTAATCCAGGATATGGAAAGAAGTTTTGCAAGGGAGTGACCCAGGGACATGGCTCTGACTGGGGAGGGAGGGGGCGGTTTGGCAGTGCACAGCTCTATCCAAAGCCAATGGCTGGAGATGAGGTTTGACAAACTCAGCACACACAGCCAGGTGCCACAGCTGCAGAGCAGTCAGGGATCAGCCTGAACATTATCCCAGCAGCCACACAACCCACAGGTGAGATTCCTCAGCTCCTCACTCCCAATGTATGCTATTCATGTGGGACTGGGGGAATAACCAGATCCCAACACAGCATTACGGACCGCATTGGGCTGGAAGGTACCTTTCAGGGTCATATAGTCCAACCCCCTGCCATGGGCAGAGACACCTGCCAGTAGATCAGGTTTCTCAGAGCCCTGTCCAGCCTGGCTTTGAACGTTTCCAGTGATGGGGCAGCCACAGCTTCTCTGAGCAACCTATGCCAGGACCTTTCCACTCTCACAGGGAATAATTTCTTCCCAATATCCCATGTAACCCTGCCCTCTGGCAGTGGGAAGCCATTCCGCCTTGTCCTGCCCCTCCAGACCCCTGTCCATAGGCACTGGAAGGGGCTCTGAGGTGCGGGGCCCGCTGAGGTGCGCGGCTCGGACCACCCCCGGGGTCGGCGATGCCGAAGCGCTCCCGCCGCGGGGCTGCGGGCGGGGCGGGCCTTGGCGGCGGGGGCGGGGCCCAAGCGCGGCGGAGCCCCGCCCC
>VWPU01022152.1:0-14860 GCA_013398955.1 Callaeas wilsoni | reverse complement strand
CCCCGCGCCGCGCCCGCCGCGCCGCTCCAGCATGCACGGAGGATGCTCGCGTCTTGCTCGGGCAGGAAGGGGCCGGAGGGCAGGTACCCGCTGCACTATCTCGTCTGGCACAACCGCGCCCGTGACCTGGACCGGGAGCTCAGCGCCAAGCAGGTGGGGCGGCGCGGGGACACTCCCGGCACGGTACGGCACGGCCCGGCCCGGCTCCGCTCGGCTCGGGCTGATGCAATGCTCGGAGCCGGGGTGAAGATGAGGATGGAGATGAGGGGGGTGATAGAGATGGGGTCTCTCTCTGCGCTGGCAGGGCTCTGGGGGTGTGGGGTGTGTCCCCACCTGCACCCCGGGACTGTGCCTGCTGCCCTCGGGGGTGCCACGGAGCGGTGGGTACCACCCGCGGGTCCCCTGCATCCTCCAGCACGCGCAGCCCCGAGCATCCCTTCGCACGTGTCCCCAGCTCTCTGCTAGGCCTCTGCAGACCCCCGGCCCGCACCCCGCCTCTCAGGGTATTGCCACCCCCTTGGGGGTGCAGCCTTCAGCTCCTCACTCTCAGGCTGAGCCCCTCTGGGGGCGGAGGAACAAGGGCCCTGACGCTGCCGGGGCGCAGCCCCCCAGCCTCACAAGGGTTCTTCTCAGGGTGAGGGGACCCACTTTGTCCCTCAGCCGGGGAACCTCCCAGCCGCCCCGTGATGGAGCGGGGTGTGGGTGCTTCCCCGGCGGGTTCCCAGCCTCCCTTTCCCCCGTGGCGTTGCAATTCAGGTAATTAAAACCCAACCCCGAAGACGCAGGAAACCGCAGGCGCTGGAGGGAGGTTGACGGGGAGACTGTGCTAGCGTCCCCAGCCTCTCGGCCCAGGTCCTCAAACCCCAAGGCGCTGAGGGCCATGCTGGATGGACCCTGGTGATGCATGAAACGGGGGTCATTGTGCCGCGAAGCTCCCGCCGGGATGCAGGCGATGGCTCCCGCCACACCCGTCTCCATTGTGGGGTCCAGCCGGAGGCTGCGCCAGCATCGCCCCGGTCTCCCACCCCATGGCCAGTGTTTTTGTTTTCGTGGTAATTTGGGGTCAGCTTTCCCAGGAGCCCAGCGCGGCGGAGATCAAAGCTGGGCTCGGCAGACGCGGGGAGGTGGAGGGGCTGCGAGGGGAGCTCTGACCCTGCTCGCCTGCAGAGAGGCTCCAACCCTCCAGCCTGGGAAGTAGAGGGGCTCTGCCCTGGCCCCCGCTGGCATTTGCCGGGTGAGAGCAAAGCCAGCCATGTGTGCACCCCAGGGGTGCACAGGGGAGGCCCATGGGTGCTACAGGTCAGACTCTGGGGCAGGTGGGGGCTTGGGGGAAGGAGGTGAGGGCCAACCCAGGCCCCCTGCTCTGTCCAGGGCATCCAGGGACACGGCTCAGCCCTTATCCCTGCCAGAGCATCCCCTAGGTAAGGGGTTTGGGCTGGTGCTGTGTGAGATGCTGGGGGCCGGGTGCCTCCCTGCCCAGGGCTCTGCCCTCCCACCACCTTGGTGACCCCCACAGGTCAGCGGCTTCACGTGCTGCCCCTCCGGAGTGCAGGTTTTTGGGGTTAGGAAGCACTGGGGCAGCTGAGAGCATTGCTCCTCTCCTGAGTCCTCATAAGGGCTCCGTGTCTGTCACCCCCAAATTGTCACCATGAGCTCCCAACCATGCTCGCCTCCACAAGGGATCAAGAATCAGTGGGTCCCCTTGGCAGGGACATCACAAGGATGTGGCAGGCAGTGACACAGAGCCTGTTGTGCCAGGACACCCCTCACTGCAGCCTGCCCCCTCAGGCGTGACAGGGACCCGAGGCTGCACAGGGACAGCAGTGCCTGGCACCATCTTCCCGTGCTTGCCCATGTCCCCCGTTGCCACCCAGGAGCAGAAGCTGGGGTTCTCCAACCCAGGGACAACCCCAGCGGAGGGACGTGCTGTGCCACGTGCCCGGCTGGCACAGGAGGAGCGACTGAGCTGCGGTTCTGCACTGCACCGCTGCCACCCCAAAGCCACCGCGTCCCTGTCCCCACCCCCAGTGGGTGTCATGGCCCCAGGATGGGCAGCACCTTGAGGTCTGTGTTGTGGTCCCCGAGAAGGAGCCAACCCAGCACCAGGGCCCAGAACTGAGCCCGAGTTCTTGCTGGCAAAATCTGGGTCACGCCGTGTCCCCTGGGGTGGCTCCAGCACCTTGTCCCCAGACTGGGGACCCTCATCCTGCCCAGCGCTGGGGCAGGGCTGCAGCTGGGGAGCCCCACTGAGCCTGCAACCCTTGCCCTCAGCTGGGGGGCCATTGCCTTAATTAGAGTCATTTCATTAGTGCAATTAAGAAGCAGCAGTCGCCTGGAGAGCATTGGAGCAGCACATTGACTCCCAGGGAACTGAGGGGCTGTTTTGCTCTGGTGGTGTGGGCAGACGGGGGTGGGGGGAGGTGGCCCTACCTGGTGAGTCCCTGGGGATGAGGGCCGTGGGAATACCCACAGCCCGGGCAGGTATGGAAACACCCCTGGGGCAGCAGGACTGCAAGACATGCCCAGAGCGAGGCAGGGATGTATTGCAGGTGAGACCCTGGGCACCAGAGAGCCCATGCTCCACCTCTGCCCACGCCCAAACACCTCTGGCTGCCCGCTCCCAGCTGGCACCTTTGGGTCCTGCATCCCAGGTTTGTCCTCCTGGGGGTGGCCTCCCCAAAACCCGTTTTTTCAGGATTGCCCTACTGCCTCTTGCCCTGGCAGTATCTGAGTGCCCCTCTCCAGGCACAAGGCTTCTACTCCAGCTGCGTGCTGGGGGCACAGAGGGTGCCCCCCCTTCCCCGAGCCATGTCCCCAGCACTGGGCATGGGTGTGACGCTGCTTCCCACACGGGGAGTGGGGCCCGTGGGTGCTGGGGGTGCCCACCCGCCACCGCGCAAGGGATTCCTCAGGGCTGGCTGGGCGCCAGGCTCCGGGTTTGGCACAAACAACGGCAGCCCCAGCGACGGCTCCCCAGGGCCCCGGGGATCCTCCGAGCAGCCGCTCCGCTCCCGCAGCCGCCCGCCCCCGGCTCAGGCAGGGGAACACGTGCGCCCGCCGCAGCCCACGCCGGCACCCGCCGCAGCCCACATCGCCCGCCGCGCTCCCGGCCCTGGCGGAGGGGGGCTGCCGGCAGCTGCTGCCTGGCAACTGGGCACAGCCCCCCCAGATCCCAGAGCTGGGGGCTTTTCTGGAGCTTGCAGCTGCATCGAGACGTGCAGAGCTCCGTGCACTGTGCCAGGGGCATCTGCGCCCCCCGCTGCCATGCCGTGCCCCTGCTCCGTGCCCGCCTGGTGGGTGCAGCTGAGCCTGGCTGTGCCGAGTTGTGCTGGGTGCTGGCAGCCACCACCGTGCTCTCCACGCCCTCTCCATGGGTCTGGCAGTGGCAGCAGGGAGAGGCTTTTAAGGTGCCTCTCTTGGGGGAGCTCAGGGGTGGGGATGCTCTCCCAGATATTGGCAAATGTTGGCTGCTTTCTGTGTCTGGGACCTGCACGTCTGTGGGAGAGCACTGGAGGGCAAGGTCTGGCCACCCCAGTGATCCTGGAGCTTCATTCCCTCCTGGCAGGCCGACATCGAGCAGCTGGACCCCCGAGGACGCACTCCCCTGCACCTGGCCACCACGCTGGGCCACCTTGAGTGTGCCAGGGTGCTGCTGAAGCATGGCGCCGACGTGGGCAAGGAGAACCGCAGCGGATGGACAGGTGAGTGGGTGGCTGCTGCCCTCCATCCTCCTTCAAGCTGCCCTCACACAGACACGGGCATGGAGATGGGGATGGGCATGGAGATGGGCATGGGCACGAGCATGAGCATGGACACAGATGTGGACACGGGCACAGGCACAGGCATGGTCGTGCTCACCCCGGTGCTGCAGCTCCCCAAGGCACTGCTCACGTGGTGCTACGTGCCTGTGGCTCCTGTGCAGTGCCCAGCTCTGCAGGGTGGCCAGACCCCATTTGTGCCATGCCGTGCCATGCCGTGCCACGCCATGCCATGGCCCTGGGCACCGCCCCTTTGCCCCGCAGTCCTGCAGGAGGCTGTGAGCACCCGTGACCTGGAGCTGGTGCAGCTGGTCCTGCGCTACCGCGACTACCAGAGAGCCATCAAGCGCCTGGCCGGGATCCCCGTCCTGCTGGAGAAGCTGCGCAAGGTACCTCCCCCGGCGGGGCTGCGGGGGCTGCGGCCGCGGGCTTCCCCTGACCCCTCTGTGCTCTCCACAGGCCCAGGACTTCTACGTGGAGATGAAGTGGGAGTTCACCAGCTGGGGTGAGCTCGGGGCACAGCGTGGCTGTGGGGGGAGCGGGAATTTCCCAGCAGAGTCCCCCAGCCCCAGCATCCATCCCCATTCCCAGGTCGGGGGTCACCTGCCCCCTTGACCCCCGACACCCCAAGCTTGCAGACCCCCATCCTGCCAAGGCATCGCATTCCCCAGGTGCGTCCCCCACCTAGCTCAGCGCTGGCAGCCCGCTCGGGGGTGTAGGTGGCCCCATCCCCGGCTGGGCTATCGGCATCTCTCCCCAGTGCCCCTGGTGTCCAAGATCTGCCCCAGCGACACCTACAAGGTGTGGAAGAGTGGCCAGAACCTGCGGGTGGACACCACACTGCTGGGCTTCGACCATATGACCTGGCAGCGGGGCAACCGCAGCTTTGTCTTTCGGGGACAAGGTGAGGTGACACCGGGATGTCCCCCTCACTGGGGAGTGCTGGCAGAGCCAGCCATGTGCGGGGTGACACGGTGGGGACCGTGGTTGTCCTGACCCCATTCCCTGCAGACAGCAGTGCGGTGGTGATGGAGATTGACCATGACAGGCGGGTGGTCTACTCAGAGACGCTGGCCCTGGCCGGCCACGACCAGGAGGTGCTGCTGGCTGCTGTGCAGCCCACCGAGGAGCAGGTGATGGGGCGGCTGACGGCCCCCGTCGTCACCACCCAGCTCGACACCAAGAACATCGCCTTCGAGAGGTGGGCTGGGGTGGCACCGAGCCCACCCCCGGGGTGCTGGCACCCCGGGCTGTCCAAGCAAGCTCACGGTGCTGTGTCACCCCAGGAACAAGTCTGGGATCCTGGGCTGGAGGAGCGAGAAGACGGAAATGGTGAATGGGTACGAGGCCAAGGTGAGTGGCAGGGAGTTGAGCTGCCCAGGGGGGTACGGCCGGTTGCAGCTGTGGGGTACCCACCTCTGCCATTCCCCCTCCTCGGCCAGGTCTACGGCGCTTCCAACGTGGAGCTGATCACACGGACACGGACCGAGCACCTCTCGGACCAGCACAAGGGCAAGAGCAAAGGTGGAGCCGGCACGGGCTGGGCGGGCAGGGCACCCCCGGCTCTGCCCTCACCCCCTCCTCTCCTGCAGGCTGTAAGACCCCCCTGCAATCCTTCCTGGGCATCGCTGAGCAGCACGTGGGGCCCAACAATGGGGTGAGTGTCTCATGGGATGGAGGGGGTGGCCCTGCAGTCAGACCTCCCCTCTCACCCCACGGGACTGTGCCCCCACGCAGACGCTGATCACGCAGACACTGAGCCACGCCAACCCCACCGCCATCACCCCTGAGGAGTACTTCAACCCCAACTTCGAGCTGGGCAACCGGGACATGGGACGGCCCATGGAGCTCACCACCAAGACACAGAAGTGAGAGGGGGAGGAGCAGACGGACTCCCTGTGTCCCCACCCCAGCTGCTGCAGAGCTCAGGGGGGACAGGCAGGGGTCCCCAGCCCAACGCCTGTCCCTGGCAGGTTCAAGGCGAAGCTGTGGCTGTGTGAGGACCACCCGCTGTCCCTCTGCGAGCAGGTTGCCCCCATCATCGACCTCATGGCAATAAGCAACGCACTCTTTGCCAAACTGCGGGACTTCATCACCCTGCGCCTCCCGCCCGGCTTCCCCGTCAAGATTGGTATGGACTGGGCTCTGCTGCTGACCTGGCTGGCACAGCCAGCTTCCCTCCTCGCTTTTTTTCCCTTTTCCTGCAGAAATCCCCATCTTCCATATCCTCAATGCCCGAATAACCTTCGGCAACCTCAACGGGTGTGACGAGCCCGTCAGCTCCTTGCGGCACAGCCCCAGCAGCGAGGCACCCTCACCCAGCAGCGACTCCTCCAGTGTCAGCAGCTCCAGCTCCCTCAGTATGTGGGGGGGACATGGTGAGGTGGGATGGGAAGGGGTCCCGGTGGGGTCCGAGGGTACAGAGGGTGGGGTGGGAGTGGACCACAGCAGGGTAAGGGACACGTGGCTGGCAGGGTGGAGTAGGACGGGGTCCCACAGAGTGCCCAGCCAGGCCAGCTCTGGTCTCCCCACAGCCTCGTGCCGAGCGTGCGAGATGGACCCGGCGCTGTTCGAGGTGCCGCGGGGGTACAGCGTGGTGGGCACCCACCAGGACGCCCTGCGGGAGGACGAGGATGACCTGCTGCAGTTTGCCATCCAGCAGAGCCTGCTGGAAGCGGGCAGCGAGTACGACCAGGTGGGCACTGCCACCCCGCAGCCTCTTCCTGTCCCCTGGCTGAGGGACCTCGCTGCCCACCCCATCCCGATGCCACCTGGGATCCTCACTCACCCCACCTCGCCCCATCCCTGCATCCCACGGTGGCGGGTCAGAGTTCATGCTGGGGGGGGGGCTGGGTTTTGGGGTGCCACCCTCCAAGCACCCCTCTGTCACCGGCCACAGGTGACCATTTGGGAAGCACTGACCAACAGCAAGCCGGGCACCCACCCCATGTCGCACGAGGGCCGCCGGGGAGACAGGTTGGTAAGGTCTGGCCAGCCCCCCTGGGGGGAGTGGGTGTGGGTGCCGGACCCACGGGGATCCCACTGAGCCCCTGCTGCCCCCCAGGACTCCCCAGCACACGGCGTCCCCACGTCCCCCCGTGGCCCCGTCCCCAGGGGGTGGCAGGGGGCCCAGCGCCCTGTTCCCCAGCTACGCGGAGCAGCTGCGCCTGGCCATGGCGCTGTCGGCGCGGGAGCAGGAGGAAGCGGAGCGCCGGACGCGCCAGGAGGAAGAAGATCTGCAGCGGATCCTGCAGCTCTCGCTGACGGAGAAGTGACCCCGCACCCCCACTGAGCCCCTCGCCCACCCCAGTGGGGATGGGGATGCGGCCGGGGCCGCGTCTGGGGGCATGGAGGGGGAGCGGTGTGGGGGGAGCAGGATTTGTCCCTGGGAGAACATCCCCAGAGCTGGGGCGGTATTGGGGTGAGGTGGGGGCACCCCACAGCAGCACAGGGTGGGGGTGGGTGTTAACCCTGCACCGGGGCTGGCAGGGACCAGGGAGGGCAACTCCACAGACTGTACCCCCTCTCCAGGACAGCCCTGCCCCCCAGCCACCCTGTGGGGTGTTGCCCAGCCCCTCACCCCAGGAAGGCGTGGGGGGCACATCCTGCCCCGGATGGGTGGGCTGCCAGTTGCGTGGGGTCCCGGGGTGCCCCCAGAGCCGGGGGGCTCTGCCCAGCTCCCTCTTCCCCCCCTGCCCAGGCGCTACCAAGTGCACTTACCCGGGAGCTGCTCTGCCTGCCAGCAGGGGTGGGGGCTCAGCCCTATTGTACCCCACAGCCAGCGAGGGGCTGCACAGCCGCCCCCCCACGGCACGGGGACTGCTGGGTCAGCTGAAGGGGTGCCTGTGAAGGGCGGCCCGGTGTCACCCCCCTTCCCCTGCTCGCACCCCTCCACCCTGCTCCGATGCCCCCCTTGGCAGTGCTGCACCCACTCGTCCCGGGCACTCACCCCGAGAGAAACCTTACGTCAAATGGTGCTAACCCCGGCTCCCTGCCCCGGCTGCTCCCCCTTTGCACACGGGGGGCCGGGGGCTGCGGGGTGGGGGGGGCTGGGCTCGCTCCCCTGGGACTTTTCATAGCTGGTGCCCCCCCCTCCACCCACTCGTGCACCCCACAGCAACATCTGGGCCAGGGCCGGGGGAGCCCGAGCAGCTCCGACCGCGGCCAACACCAATAAATGCTCTTTAATGTTTGTCGCTCTCGGCCTCCCTCTGCCTGTGCCGGGAGTCCGCAGGCAGCGGGGGCTGGCAGTGGGGTGCAGGCAGCACCCCTGGCATGATGGTCCCTCGTCCCCGGTACCTGCCACGCGGCCAAGGGTGGCTGAGCCCTTTATTAAAGGGGTCCAGGAGCAAAGAGCCGGTTGGGAGCACCCGCCGAGGGGTAGATGGGGCAGGGGGGGCGAGGGGGTGATGGGGTGGGGGTGTAGCACCGTACACAAGCACATCCTGGCCGGGGGGGCCCGGCAGCTCCCTGTCCTGGGAGGATGCTGGTGCCCAGCGTGCAGGTCCCCGGAGAGGGATGCTTGGCAGCCCCAGCCTGCGGGCACTGAAGCAGGACCCCGTCGGGTGCTGCAGTGGGGTGCCCATGTGCCAGGGCACCCCAGGAGCAGGATGCGACTGATGCCAGGGGGGTGGGGTCAGGGTCCGACCCCTCCCTGCCCCCTCGGCTCCTGGGGAAAGAACACGGCTCCGGGCTCCTGCCCAAGGTGGGGACTCGGCTTTAATCCCCGGGAGGCCGGGGCAGTCCTGGCCCTGCCCGTGGTCGTGGCCACCGCGCTAGTCCGTGCCGTTGGTGAACTGGCAGAGTTTGTTCTCCAGGTCGGAGATGCGCTTCTCCTGCGCTTGAACCGTCTCCTTCAGGGCACGGATCTCCTCCAGCACCTCATCCAAGGCTGGCTGCTGCAGGGAGGGGGGGACACAAGGTCACCGACGAGTCTGGCCCCTCCCACCCCAGGGCAGGGCAGGGGGACAGCCCTGCTGCCACATCCCTATCCCCTGGACACTCACAGAGATGTCGGAGTCGCAGGTGGAGTGGCTGCGTCGGGGGCCTGGCGGGGGTTTGCTGTCCAGGATGTTCTTCTTGACCACCTTCAGCTCCCGGTTCTTGATGGGGACGTACCCATCCCGCAGCGAGATGAGGATGGGCTCTGCATCCTTCCCCGACAGCCACTCATCTGCCTCCAGGGCTGGCTCGGGGCCTGGCGTGTCGGGGTACAGGTCATCCTGGAAGAGGTCTGACTGCGGGAGGGAGAGAGCCCACGGTGAGATGTGGGGTGTCTCCCTCCAGGCCCCCCATCTCCCCTGGGACCCCCCCAGGCTCACCTTGCGTGGCACCGTCATGACAATGGGCTCGCACTTGCGCTCGTGCAGCTTGAAGAACCTGTGTGGGGCAGAGGCAGTCAGGGTCCCGCTGACCCCCCTGACCCCTCTGACTCCCCCCAGGCCCCTTGGCTCTCACCTGGCGATCTCACACTTGCTGACATCCAGCCCACGCTTGGGCATGAAGCCCATGCCCCGCTGGGGCTCCTTGCTGCTGTAGGTGTTCAGGTAGTGCACGTAGGGTGCCTCGTCCGTGATCTCGAAGTACCGGATGCTGCTGTCACCCTGCAGGGGTGGGGACAGGTGTCAGCCAGCCCTTGCACCCCCAGGAACAGGATGGCACGGGGGGTACATCCCAGGGAGGGGGGGTTACCTTCCCGCAGAGGTAGACAATGCTGGAATCGGCGTCGTAGAAGGGCAGCAGGACCCCATTGCTCGTGTCCATCTCTTGCAGGGCAATGGGCTCCTCAAAGTTATTCTGCGGGGCCGGAGCAGTGGTGGAGGGGTGTGAGCAGTGACCCCAAAACCCTCGCCATGGTTAGTCACACGCGTTAGCCACGGCACACTGGGGGACAGGGCTTGTCCCCTCTGGGGTACACAACCCCCCGAGCAGGCAGCTTGGCACGCCTCCCCAGCCCCCTCCCCACTCCTCTTTAACTGCGTGGCCGGGTACCCCCAGCCTGGCTGAACCCCCTTCCCCAGCACTCCCTGCCTCCCAGCCCCCTCCCCACTCCAGCACAGCACGGCACACTTGGGAACTTGGCATCTTTTGGGAGGGGGATGCAGCAGACACCCCATCCTGGGGCAGGGGGGGTTGGCAGGGGTCTGGGGGGCCAAGTTCCCAGGGCAGCACTCCATGCGGCCTCGTTACCGGGTCCCACAAGCCCAGCTCCCGCTGGCTCATTCTGGTAAAGCCTGTGGTAAAGATGTGTCCTTCCCGCGTGAAGATGGCCCGCACGGGCCTCAGCCCTTCGTGGGGGGCAAACCTCTCCTGGGGGGAGGGGGAGACAGTCAGCACGGGGCATGGGAAGGGGGGAAAATGGAGGGGGTCCGGATCTGTCCCCCAAAACAGCCACTGAGTCCTATTCCACGATGCTCCCTGAGCGCACGCGTTGCCAGAGAGTATCCCCGGCACCCGGAGCGTTCCCGGCTGGGCTGAGATCTGTGGGATTGGTGCTGGCCAGGCTGGAGCCGCCGTCTCGTACCAGGTCCCAGAGGCCCAGCTGCCGCTCGCTCATCCTGCTGAAGCCCGTGGTGAAGATCTTGCCATCGGCCACGAAGATGGCGCGGATGGGGCGGGTGCCGTCGTGCGGTTTGGTTTTCTCCTGCGCCGGCGTTAGCGGGTTAAATCAAACACAGAGACGCGCGGTGCGGGGTTAGTAGGGTCAGGCAGGCACTGGGGGGGACCCCGCGGCAGGATGAGGGGGGACACGGCAGGGGCACTCACCGCTATGATCTGCTGCTTGCGGGGGTCGATGACACGGACCTTCTTGTCCTTGCAGGTGGTGACGAGGAGGCTGCCATTGCGGTTCCAGCCCACGTTGTAGATGAGGTCAGTGTGCATGTCATCCAGAGCCAGCAGCATCTCCCCGGTCCCCACATTCCAGAGGATCACCAGGTTGTCACAGCCTGCAGAGGACCCAGGGGGCAGATGCTGTCACCCCATGGATCTCCCGCGACCCCGGGGAGGGTGACCCGGGACCCCCTTACCTGCACTGAGCAGGACGTTGCGGGCGGTGGGGTGCCAGGAGATGATGCTCACCCGCTTGGAGTGTCCCTCCAGTGTCACCACAGGCTCCGTGATGTTGCGCACGGGGACATAGTCGGGGATCTGCCACACCTGGGGGACGGGACGGAGAGCGGGGCGTTGGGGATCACCCCGTGTGTGAGCACTAAGCGGATGAGAGCCTCAGAGCCAATTAACCTCATCATTAATCACAGCTCAGCCTGCGGGAAGGGTGGCGAGGGGACACCAGAAGCGTCCCCATCCTGGAGTGCATCCCCAGCACTCGAGGTGCTGGTGGGCACAGGCAGGGGGGCATGGCCGGGGTGCAGCCCCCAGCACCCCCCCAGCTATTCCTGCGTGCTGAGTCGCCAGGGAGGGTATATTTAGCACAAACTGCTGCATCATGGAGCGAGCAGCCGCCGCCAGCGCGAATGCATGGCACCGGGGCTAAAAATAGGCCAGTGACACTTCACAGGCAGCGAGGGGGGGGATGCTCTGCGTCGCTCCCCCAGCGCCCGCCACCCCCTCCTGCGCGGGGTCCAGCCCCTCACCATGACGGTGGTGTCCTCCGAGGCGCTGGCGATGACGTTGTCATTGTGGGGACACCAGTCGATGTCCAGCACGGGCGCCGTGTGTCCCGTCACCAGCGGGTGGTTCTTGTCCACCCGTCCTGTCTGCAACGGTGAGGAACCAGGATGAGTCCCATGGGAGAGACCCTGCCAGCCAACCCCCAAAGCCCAGCCTGGCCACCATGTGGGGTTGTGGCACAAATGGGGACGTGCAGAGGATTCTGGCGGTGGCCAGAGGTTTGCACCTGCCTTGGAGGGGGAAACTGAGGCACATGAGGCAAATGGGGCTCACCTGGCACAAGGCCTCATAGGGACACAGAAGGGAATGATGTGACCCATGAGAGGCTGTTTTGTGTCTGCTCTGATGGCAAGGAGGGGTTGGGGACCCTCTCCCAGTCTCTCTGCCAGGGCTGGCAGGGCAGACCCCCGCTCCACTGGGTGCTGCTCCCTGGGCATGCTGTGCCTCCAAGGAGTTGGGGTTGAGAGAAGGCAGCTAGAGGTTTCCCACATGACCTTGGTTGCTCCAGGGATGTCACCCTTGGCAGGTGCTAATGATCACTCAGGTTGTTCCTGCCCTGAGCCCCCACATGAGGAGAGGGTATTGGAGCAAAGCTGGGGGGCTCTGGGGCCACAGCAGCTCCCCAAAAGCAAAACTTATCAGCATGTTCGCCCCCCAACACATCCCAGCGGCGTGGCCAAACCCCAGCATCCTCCCCACTCACCTTGGCAAGGGGCAGGACAATGAAGGCCCCGCCACCGCCGGACTCCACAATAATGGCCACAAACTTGGGGTTGACGGCGCAGAAGGAGCTGTCACATGTCACCTTGGAGACACGGATGTCCTCGTACATCTGGTCTGCCTTCACCGGCTGCCCGAACACGTGCCGGAACTTGCTCTGGCGCACCACGCGGCGGCTCATGGCTGGGGGACAGGGTCAGGCCACCACCTCCCCACCCTGGCACAGCTTGGAGGGGTTTTTGTCCCCTCAGGCTCTGAGAGACTCCTCCTACTCTGGGCACAGCAGGAAGCCTAGGAACACTGAGGTGGCAGGGGATGAGGATTCGGGATGGTGCCTAATGTGGCCCCGACCCCACGTCAGGGAGCAGGGGCAGCCTTGTGCAGGGATGTGGGGGTGCCTCAGGCGCTGGGAACTGTCAGCTGGTGCCCAGAGCCACTTGACACTGGGCAGGGACATGGCCATGTCATGATGCACTGCCGTGCTATGCCTTATGGCTGTGCCATACACTATGGCTGTGCCATGCCCCAAGGCTATGCCATGCCCCACCGCTGTGCCATGTCCCAAGGCTGTGCCATGCCCCACAGCTGTGCCAGGCCTCAAGACTATGCCATGTCCCACAGCTGTGCTATGCCCCACAGCTGTGCCATGCCTCAAGACTATGGCATGTCCCATAGCTGTGCCATGCCCCACAGCTGTGCCAGGCCTCAAGACTATGCCATGTCCCACAGCTGTGCTATGCCCCACAGCTGTGCCATGCCTCAAGACTATGGCATGTCCCATAGCTGTGCCATGCCCCACAGCTGTGCCAGGCCTCAAGACTATGCCATGTCCCACAGCTGTGCTATGCCCCACAGCTGTGCCATGCCTCAAGACTATGGCATGTCCCATAGCTGTGCCATGCCCCACAGCTGTGCCAGGCCTCAAGACTATGCCATGTCCCACAGCTGTGCTATGCCCCACAGCTGTGCCATGCCTCAAGACTATGCCATGTCCCATAGCTGTGCCATGCCCCACAGCTGTGCCATGCCCCGTGACTGGCACTGGGGTTGGCACATGAGATGCTGCAGCAGATTAGCAGGGCTGAGGGGACTTTGGGGTGGACATAAAGGTGTCATGCACCAGGTCACAGCTTGTCCTCTTGTATCCCATCCTGCATCAGTGGCCTGAGGTCACCCTGTTTGACCCAGCGCCCGGGGGGAGGGCTGTGCCTCCAGAGTTGCCTGCTGGTGGCTCACGCCTCCCTCCATGGATCCCTGTCCCGTGGCACGGATCCCTGCCACCCACTCTGCACCCCCTCCTGGGTAAGGGCTGGACCTGGCACAGCCACCCAGTCCCATGGGCACACTGGGGTGTGGAGGAGCCCCCCTCGTGGCCCCAGTGGGGTCTCCAGCCCTCAGCCGCAACTGGGCGCACCGCCCACAGCCACCCAGTCCCATGGGCACACTGGGGTGTGGAGGAGCCCCCCCCCGTGCCCCCAGTCGGGTCTCCAGCCCTCAGCCGCAACTGGGCGCACCGCCCACAGCCACCCAGTCCCCCGCGCACACTGGGGTGTGGAGCGGCCCCCCCCGTGGCCCCAGTGGGGTCTCCAGCCCTCAGCCACAGCTGGGCACAATGCCCACAGCCACCCAGTCCCATGGGCACACTGGGGTGTGGAGCAGCCCCCCTCGTGGCCCCAGTGGGGTCTCCAGCCCTCAGCCACAGCCGGGCACAATGCCCACAGCCACCCATCTCTCCCCTCAGTCTGTGCTGCTCCTGGGACCCGACCCGGGGGGGACTGAGACACTCAGGACAACAAAACCCTTGGAGCTGGGGCTCTGCAGCACCTATGAGCCACTGGCTACCCTGCGGAATCCCCTGTGCTCTTCCGGGTACACAGCCATTGTCAGGAGCCACATCCAGCCACCAAAACACGGCCGGAGGGCCAGGCACCACTGTCCCCAGCCCACAGAGCCGGTGCGGGCAGAGGCAGGAGCAGATCTGCTCCTGCATGCCCCAGCCGGTGGATTTTGGATAGGGCACATGCAGTGCCCTGCCAAACCACATCTGCCCAGTCCCTGAGTGTCCCCGGAGTCCTCACGGCACTTCAGCATCATCCCTGGCCTGGCTGAACGGGCTGGAGCTGGGTGCTAAGGAGCCCAGAGCCCGGCTACCAAGGGGGGCTGGACAACGGCACTGCTTGGGTCACCCCCTCCCCTGTCTCGAGCATGGTCCCCAGCGCTGGGGAGGAGCGAGTAGGCTCCGTGGGGATGCTCTCCCAGCACATCGACCATTGCCAGCGCGAGCAGAGTCTGGGGTGTCAGCATGCGGGGAAGGAAGGGACGGCCTGGCTGGCTGGGCAGGGTGCAGGCAGGATGTGGGGTGCAGGTGCGGGGCAGACGTGGTGCAGGCAGAGTTGAGCAGGGTGCAGGCAGCGTGCAAGGTGCAGGCTGGGCTGGGTAGGAGCAGGTGGGGTGCTGACAAGGTGCAGGCAGGGCTGAACAGCGTGCAGGTGTGGGGTGCAGGCAGGAGAGCTGGGTGGGGTGCGGGCAGGGTGCAAGTGGGGTCGGACGGGGTGCTGGCAAAGAGAGGTGGGGTGCAGGTGGGGTGCAGGCAGGATACGGGCAGGATACAGGCAGGACAGCCCCGCTCCCCGCTCCCCGGCCGTGCCATTACGTTGCCACAATTGAATCCGCAGCGACTGCTCGGGAACGACCAGAGGTCACTGTCCAAATATAGCCATCTCCGCCGGCGGGCGGCGAGGGGCCGGGGC
>VWPU01022149.1:0-38757 GCA_013398955.1 Callaeas wilsoni | reverse complement strand
GTGCGGTGCGGTGCGGTGCGAGGGGTGGTGCTGGCGGTGCGCTGCGCGGCGGGGCCGGGCCGGCAGGGCGAGCATCACCCGCAGCCTGGGAAGGCGGCAGGGGTCCTGGCCGCAGCAGCCAGCGGTGGCGAACGGGCACTGCTGACCTGCAGCGACAGCGGACAGCGTTCGGGTCCGCAGGCTGGGAACGCCGTGCCCGAGCTGGCAGCGAGGAGCACAGAAGGCAGCCTCGCTCTCTGGCGCTTTCACCTGCCAGGGATCAGAGCGAGGACACTGCTGATGGCTCGGGTCTGCAGGCGTGGGCTGGTTTTGTTTACATGATCTCGGGTCATTTCAAACTTACGAGTAAATGAGTTCACCGGGGGTCATTAAAATGGAAATAATAAGGGCTCAATAAAACCTTATTTCAAATCAAAGCTTAATCCAGGAAAACGTGTGGTTTTTCTGCTTATTTCCTGTGGGCTGGAAACAAACAAGCAAACAGTTCTGGTGAAAAGAATGAGCAGGTTTCTGTCGGAAATGTCTCATCCTCCACCACAAAGAATGGTTATTATCTCTAGTCTAAACAGTCTGCTCAGATTTGGGTCTTTGCTTCCACATAGCCTAGCTGGCTGCATCCATGGAAAGTAGTGTACGGGCAATTTATGGAGCAGGCAAATTTTCTTCCTATCGTGCTGAAATCCACCTGAGGGGATATCAATGACTCCGAAAAACGAGAAGCAGTGAAAAAAAGGAGAGAGAAAAACAAACCTCAAACCTGTCCATTTTACAGAGACCTGTAAAATAGTCTGAATAGCCTGGCCATTCAGAGTAAGAACAAACCTCTTGGTAGATTTCCTTCTACCAAAGAGGAGTTTGGGGACAGAGGCTGGTAGAAACAGCACTAGGAACTGGAAGGGACATTCCTAGCAAGTGGCAAAGGCTACAGTCTCTGGTACTTGGCAAAATAGGCTTAAAATGGGCACCATAAGCCATCAGTGGGGCTCAGTGCTAAGCAACTGAGGCCAGGAGCTTACATGTGCTCAGTTTAAAGGTAATTAATGGTAAGAATATGTGGTGCTGTAAGAAATAAACTACTTTTAAGCCTTACCACAAGCGATACTAGACATTCAGGATATTTATTTTCCTGGTATCAAACAACTTTAGCAGAGAAGCTGGCCTACTGGGAGATTACATTCATCCGCTTGGCCCAGTGGAATGGATCTTGGAACCGCCTCTGAGAAAGAGCTGGCACTGGCTTCACCATGTGACAGCAGCCTGCCTGGGGCAGCACTGCAGCCATTCCAGCATGGCAGACCTGTCCTTCCTGGTGGGAATGCTGCAGGTCCCATCTCTTTCCTATGCCACAAGCAATGAGTCACGTCTCTGGGAAGCCCAGTCTGGAAACTGGATGTACAGGGATCCTGCAATTTACAGAAGTCATCATGGCTGAGGCTAGCTTCCCAAAAAACATGTCTATAAGGAGAAATATTCAGTAGCTGATTAATGAATGTGGTTTACCACAAAATGATACTACACAGGCCTACTCTTTTCAATAATAATCCCATAAATAATATTACTAAAAATCCCAGAATTATCCAAAGCACGCTGAAGCTGGGTTGCGATCCCAGTGCCTTGCCTGTTGTCTTCCCCTTGGTGGTAAATCAACACAAACACAATTCATTAAGGGAGTTTCTAGGTGAAGACAGGAGAGAAGGAAAAGGGATGTGCCTATGCTGCACAGAGCCAGGCCCGCGCTTTCAGCCTCAGAGAAACGTGCTAGTATTTCGAAAGCACTTGGATTCTTCCACTCGGGGAGAATCCCCACCGGCAGTCGGGGGCCATCCAGGGGCTGTAGGGCTCGGGTCCGCTGCAGACCCCCGCACCTGGCAGGGGAGAGCGAGGGGCAGGAGGGGCTGGGGGACAGACGGAGGGCCCCGCCTGGCAGCCCCCAGGGCTGGGGCGTGCCCGCAGTCCCCAGTTGCTGCCTGCGGCTCCAGCCCCCGGCCGAGCCCTGCCAGCATCGCAGGGAGGGGCCGGAGGTGCCAGACACCCCCCGGGGGCTGAGGGAGCCGCCAGCTTCGGCCCCTGCCTGGGAACCGGCCCGGCCACATCTCCCGTCCGCTGGCAGCGAAAGCTCCAAACGTGGGCAGGGGGTGCCGGGGGGAGCGGGGGTCCCGCCGCCCCGCCGTAGCTGTGCCAGAGGCAAAGCTCATCTCCAGCTCCCCGCGGCCAGGGGAGCCCCGCGCCCCCTGCCCGGCACAGGAGCTCCTCGGGGTTCTTTGTTCGCCGGGATCTTTCCCTCCTTCTCCGTGCTCACACGGTAATGTTCCTTGCAAGGATTTCCTGCCAAAAGACAATCCCCCTGAGCAAAAGCAGACCGAGAAAGTAGTGACCAATCCTTTCTGGATGGCTGTCACCAGGCTCCTCCCAGCCCCCGCTCCCCCTGCTATTTGCATACAAAAAAATCCAGAAAACTCCCGTTTGCCCCAGCATCTTGCTCAGACCCTCCGTCCGCGCCTGGCAGCCGGAGTCCGGGCTGGGGGACGCTGCCTGCGGCTGAGGTAGCGTCGCGCCGCCCGCCCCGTCGCCCCGGCCCCCCGAGCCTTTCGCCAGCCCCCCCGTCCACCTCCTCCGCGCCCCAAAATGCAGCGCCGCCTCTGCGCCCTGCTCCTGCTGGCGTCCCAGTGCATGGGCTCGGCCGCCGGGCTCTTCCCCTTCGGGGAGCCCGATTTCTCCTACAAGCGCTCCAACTGCAAGCCCATCCCCGCCCCGATGCTGCTGTGCCGGGGCATCGAGTACCAGAGCATGCGGCTGCCCAACCTGCTGGGGCATGAGACGGTGCAGGAGGTGCTGGAACAGGCGTCCACATGGATCCCGCTGGTGCAGAAGCAGTGCCACCCCGACACCAGGAAGTTCCTCTGCTCCCTCTTTGCTCCCGTCTGCATCGACGACCTGGACGAGATCATCCAGCCCTGCCACTCGCTCTGCGAGGAGGTGAAGGAGAGCTGCGCCCCGGTGATGTCTGCCTTCGGCTTCCCCTGGCCCGACATGCTGGACTGCAGCCGCTTCCCCAAGGACAACGACCTCTGCATCCCGCTGGCCAGCAGCGACCACATCCTCCCAGTCACCAGGGAAGGTAAGAGGGAGCGGCCGGGTCGCCCACGGACCGGCAGCATCTTTCCCCCGATGAGCCGTCCCGACAGCGGGGTCCCTCCGCGGCTTTCCACCGGGGGACGAAGGCGTCTGCCTTGAGTTACAGCACGCCCCGGTGCTGCGGGACGGGGGACCGGGGAGGTGGCCGCGGACCGGGCTCAGGGGCCGGGGAAACCGCAGGCACCGTCGGGGAGCTGTCACCGGCCTGCACCCATCTCCATCCTCAAAGAAAAGGTCTGGGATTCGGCACTGGAGCCGCGCGGCATCCAGAGGGTCGATCGCCTTGTACAAGAGTCGTCGCCGTAGCGCGGAGCTGGAGTGCTCTGTGTCGTGTTTCGACCTTCCTCCCCGCTCCCTTTATACTTCTTTCTCCGTTAAAACAAAAACTTTTGGTTGAAGTGTGACCGTAAAAGCCCACCGTGACCCCTGTAGCGGGTCTGCAGCAGGGTAAGGCGCCAAAGTGCTCGGGCAGCTCTGGGGCTGGGGGGAGAAGGAGCAGGCTCTGGGGTGAAGGGATGGAAAGCTGGCGTTTCCCAAAGAGTTCCCAACGCCACCTGCTGTTCCTTTCTCCCCGAGTCTGACGGGTACTGTTGCTTGCATTTCCAGCACCCAAGGTCTGTGATGCTTGCAAAAACAAAAATGAAGATGATAATGACATCGTGGAAAACCTCTGCAAAAACGACTTTGGTAAGTGGAAGCAGAGCTCCTCTTGCTTGAAACTTGGGAGTGGAGGATCAGGTACAGCTCCCAGTGGAGTCAGTAAGAGATGTGCCTGAATAAAGGTAGGGCTTTGACTACTGGGTCATGAAACACAAAATTCCACCTTGGAGTAAAAAGTAGCCCTTTTTATCATTCTTTTCTGTTTACTGTTTTGAAGTAGTGCTCTTTTATGTGGATGTTGCTGGCAAGCCCAATAGAAAGTAAAATGACAAAAAAAAGAATGTTTCATGCAGACTATTGCCTGGGGAGAAGTAGAGCAAAAGCTTCATTTAGATGTTTGAGACAGAGCCGCATGACCAATCTCAGTGTATCGTAAGAAAGACTCTCCGCAGATTAAGAATGAAGCTCTATATATCATTTGACAGAGAAGGTAATGCACAGACAATTGGGGATATAAACTTAATGGGAAGATCTGGGGTTAGAAGAGGACAAGAAAGCCCCTTCAACACAGACAACTGAAGGACACATTATCCGCACATTAGCATTTCAAGAGCAAAAGGGAATAAGGAGGGGAATCCTTTTACAATAGGTCAGTGTTTAATACCTGGAAACAGATTTGTAGTATAAGTATCTACAACAATTCAAAAGTCTTTCTTTAAAAAAAGAAAAACAAAAACCCACCCAAAACATGAAACCATGATTGTGGGACATAATTGCTTAAACAACCAATAGTTTTGGCCTGGCAAATTGCACTCAGATAAATCCTCCTAAAGCTAAACATGCCCCACAGCTTCTTACAGAGCCCTGTATCCCCCTCCTAGTTATTTTACCAAATCAAATGCAGCTGTTGGACCAATTTGCCCTCCATGGGATCTATTCTTTCAAAAAAACAATGCATGTGAAATATCATTTCCTTACAGGTTTGCCTAAAATCCTCTCCAGCCTAATAAATTAAGTGTAGAAGTTTTGAGCTGCAGCAGAGATCAGGTTTCAGATTAGGTCTAGGTACTTGCCTCCCCACCTCCCCTTCAAAAGCTACTTTCAGGAAAGCTGTCCTCTCCCAGCAAAAAAAATGGTGCTCTGCTTAGTGTAGCAAACGTGCACTCTCTCTGTTGCAAACAGTAGAAAAGCTGGAAAAAATATTAATTTAGAAAGGAAGGGAAAAGAGGGGGAGGGGAAAGAGGAGAAAAGAAATCCAAAAAACCTCAACACTAAGGTTGATTCAAACTGAAATGACTTGCATGCCCTTTGTGGCTTTAGAAATGGAGCCACCTGCTGCCTCTTCTGTCAGCCCTGACAGTTTAATTAGCAATAGAGCACCTCCCTCCCCAGGTCCTCTTTATGTGCACTAATGGGAAAAAAACCTCTCAATCTCTCTCCCTCTCCCCACTTCCCCCTCCCCTCGCTCTATTAGCCTTGAAGATAAAAGTGAAGGAGATTGCCTACATCAATGGGGATACCAAGATCACCCCCGAAACAAAGAGCAAAACCATCTACAAGCTGAATGGGCTGACAGAAAGAGATCTGAGGAAGATAGTGCTCTGGCTCAAAGGTGGCCTCCAGTGTACCTGCGATGAGATGAACGACATCAACGTCCCCTACTTGGTGATGGGGCAGAAGCAAGCTGGGGAACTCGTGATCACCTCGCTGAAGCGGTGGCAGAAAGGGCAGCGGGCTTTCAAGCGGTTCTCCCGCAGCATCCGCAAACTACAGTGTTAGTGGCTTCGTCTGTGGCTGTTTCCAGCAGCCGCCCCTGTCCCAAGCTCTCTGGGCCTCCCGCACCTTCCTGCTTTGGCCCCTGTGAGCCTCGAGATGCCGTGGGCACAAGACACAGTGACCGCTCTCCGAGAGGGGAAGAACCCCTCTGTTTTTGTACATAGGTTAAAATGTAATAAAAAAAAATAATGACTATTTTTGGGAAGTATTAAAGTATCTCGCTTAAAGCTTGGGTTTTTTTTATGGTTGCAAACGTGATTTTGGTCTGAGGTCTTTCCCTCTTCGTTTCGGTAATGCTGGTTCATTTATATTGCTGCTTCTCTGTTTCCGTGCATGTTTGTTGTGCCACAGTAGGAGACGCAGAGAAAGCCAAGCGTGCGGCTGGCCTGTCACCGCGACGCTTCCGCTGAGGTGACAGGGCTTGCCCTCTGCATTAACACTATAAAGGTCACGTTACGACTCTTGCATGTGATACGTAGGCACCAGTAAGAGTATATTAATCATTCTCACATTTTATTTTCCTCAAGTCTGAGCCCTTCTCTCTCAGAAAAAAAAAAAGAACAAGTTTTTGAGCTGGTTGATCTGATTGCAACTTTTTTTTTTTTAATTATTTTGCAAATTAAACTATCTGTAGCCTAACTGTAATATACCTAGTGGTTAACCTGAAAGAGTTGTAAAATATTGCTTTAATTAACCTTGTAAATACTCCAGATAAATGTTATATTCTTGTATATAAACTTTACATCATAGTTTACTCATTGTCTCTGTCTGTATTCACTTTAATCCATTTTGGGAAAACTGGGAGAAAGATGTCCAACCGGACTTTGTCATGGCAAAGCAGAATTTGTTATTCCACCCTAAGTGGCCAGTAGAAAAGCACAAGGAAGCCTCTAGTGCTGCAATCAGAAAATCTGTAGGGGACCTCATTTCCCCAAAGATGAGCCCACGAGACAGCAGACTGAGGTCCAGTCTGCTCATTTTAATATGTGTCTGTTGAGCTCTTGGAGATGAGGCTGCTTTTCTGTGGCTCCTTGGTTCGACTGCCTGCATTTTCTCATCTTCTCAGAGGACTTTCCTGACGTGGAATTGCAATGAGACCACTGTCTTAAAAATTAAATCCATCTTTCCATTTCTTGAAAAAGATACATGAAGGAGAAAAATGTCATTTGCAACTTGAAAGTCAGAATAATGGTAGAGCAAGGCGGTTTTTTGTGTGTATGTACACTCACTATTCTTGCTGAGAAAGAAAATAAAACCTACCTAATAGTGTAACTAAATCAATGTTTTTCAGCATTTTTCTTACATATGTTTTCTGATGAAGAGTATTACCTGAATTTTATTGTACTTACCCTGAAAAATAATCTTGTTTCCTAGTGCTGTTACATGTAGAAAATTATTCTTAGCTTTACTGACAGGATGAGCAGTCCCATATTCCCAAGAACAACATTTTATATGAACTCTTCACTGACAGAATACAAATCCAACACTAGACTTTTCTGTAACGTAATAAAATCACATTATTTTCATAAATTTAGTGTTATTTTCACCATCAGGTGATTCCAGAAGATGGAATGTAAAGATCCAACATGTACATTGTTTTAGAAAAATTGTTTGCCCTCTTGCACAGTCTTAATGCATTCACTACACAAGGTACAAACAGTGGTAGGATGCTGACCAAGAAAGAAAAGAGCAATCCTCATAAATGTCCTCAAAAGTACAAAAATTAAAAAAAAAAAAAAAAAAAAAGAAAAAAGTAACCATTCTCCAAACAAAATCCCCATTTCAAATTCTCTTAATTATTTTGTGAAATGGTATCTGTATTTAAAGGCCAATACCTTGCTGAAATGTCATTAAAACTTTTTTTCTGAATGAACTTGGCTTACCAGGAAACAGATTCGACTCTTTTCGTGTTATGGTGTAATTATTTTAACACCAGCACTCTGTCCATCATCTTACAGAGCCATTTGCATTCAGGTATTTTATCACTCTACCCATTCTGCTCGGCATATGATGTCACGCCCGTAACTGAACCGCCTTGGGTTTAGAGGGAACAAGCTCACAGATAAAGAGGAGCTGTCTGAAGGTGAACCTGCAGAAAACAGGCGTGTGTGCCTCGTCGAGGAAAGCACTTTGAAGAGGCAGTTGTTGCAATGCAGTCACTGGGGACTGAAAATGAACAGCCAGGACTGCTGCACACAGCCTGCCTTAGAGATACTAAGTTGTCCTACAGCACCCATAAAATTATCTTAATTGGGCTGTCCTAGAAGGCAGCAGTACTGATGCTGATGAGGACAGACAGGTCACAAGTTACTCACTCTGAAGTCATGTTAAGGCCAAGACCATATAACAGATTTTTGCGAAATTACTTAAATGTATGAAGACATATTACCTATGATCAACAGTGAGCTGTCTGTAAAAAAAAAAAAAAAAAAAACAACAAAACACCACATTCTCCTTTCTCTATCACAATATAAACACAGTTACACCAGCAAAGTCCTGTTCCTGTCAGGACAAATTCAGGAGGAGAAGAACAAACTAAACTGAAAAATGTGCAATTTTGCCAGTATAATCAGCATCCTGGATTAAGAGCACCCGCCATACAGATGCCCTACTGATAAAGCCTTCTGCATGTGGCTCTTGGCTGAATCACTGTGACTATCCACTCTCGAGGTGAATTGGCAGGGGTAGGATTACCTTTCAGATAAACAGGCAAATGTGAAGAGTAACGGGATTCACCTTTTCCCAAAGTTCCATTACCTTGTTCCAACACTATTGTATTTAAAGATGGGGGATATCCACCTCACCAAGAAGTGTCAATGTTTGTTGTACTCTTTCTAGAGGCGTAAAAGCTGGACATAGCAAACTATTCAACTGAAAATTAGGATTTTAAAGTCACAGCCTGAGGAAACTTCACATCTCAGATACTGGCAAAGAAGTAAACACACACATTTTTACTTTTATTTGCTCAAAAATAACTGAAAATCTTTGACTCTGCCAGGAAAATAGTGAGCCAAACATATAATAAAAATTATCAGAGCCTGTTACTTCTCATATTTGTGTCACATATACTTCAGAGTAACTTTATTACCTGGTATGGTATGGTTCACTCCTAACAAATTTTTTTCTTCAATTGATGAAAAAAGACAACCCACTGCTGCATTTTTTCAGACACTTTTTGTCTTTTTCTAAATAAAACAACATTTTTATGCAGCCAATTATGTAGCTTCCATTGTATTTGCTTTCATAAAAACTATAAAAGCAGCTGACTACAATGGATTCGTTTAAGAACAATAATAATGACACTTGACATTTATACAGAAGTTTCCATTTAGTTTCTCAGACTGCCTTCACAAAAATAGGCATTAATATCCTTCTTTTGCCGACCAGGAAAATGAGGCACAGTTAAGTGAAATAACTCATTCAAAACCACCCAGCAAGTCTTTTACAGTCAAGTAAAACAGAGTATTTTTTTCTCCAAGTTTTATGCTCTAATCACTAGCCCACAGCAATCAGAATGATGTATAATCAAGGCAGCACTTAGATTATAATTTGAAAGCATAACAGCAACCAAGGCTCTCTCCAACTTCTTCCCTTCAAGTGTGTAAAAATGTCTGCTCAAATTCAAATTTAAAACGCATCAGCAATATTCCTCACAGTCTTTTCCTTTCTTTCTTATTGATTGTTCTCTTTATCCTTTAACTATTTCTTAATCTTTTGTTTTCTCTTCACTTCTCATTCACTTCAGACACCCACGAAGAAGCCACCCAGCCCCTCTCTCCCCCCTCTCATACAGACACTTTTGCCCTCTGAGTGGTTTGTTAAAGAACTCATGCAGTATAACTACACACAAGCCACAAAAATCCTAATGACCGCTCAAGACTTAAAAAGACCCATGCAGAAAATCCAGCAAGAGACATGCAAATTTAATTAATGATTTTCTATGAAGACAGGAGGGCAGTTAGATGCCACAAGGAGCATCACAGACACGTGCTGATCAGCTCAGGCCACTATTCCTATTCTGCAGCAGGAGAATATAAAGATATTTAAGGAACATGTGAGCAAGAATGAAGAATAAACAGATAAAACACACCTTCCCTTGCTGACCAGGTCTCCTGCATACCTCCCTGTCGTTGTAACCCTTTGTTCTCCTATCTTGGACCATGGAGCACCTCTCTCAACCCTCTTCCAGATGTCTCACTACCTCTATTCAGCCATCAAGGGTATCAACCAAGATCAGAGCCACCAAGGCTCAGGAAAGGACCACCAGATTGTCCCCTGGGTGCCTGCTGGGACATGAACAACCTCCCTGCCGAGCAGGGCAGCTTGGCTTCGACTGCTTTGGCAGCCCACTGCCATCCTCACCAAACCTACCGGTTCTGACAGCCTTTGTGATGTGGCCACAGTTGGCAATGCCAGAGGAAGGGTGATGGATTGATTGCTACCAGAGCAGTAGGCAGCCTTCCTTAGGCTGGGCAGCCAGGCTCTTGTTATTGGAGCCAGTTGTTCTTATTTCTAGGCTTCAGAGACCTGCCTATATGATTTATCTAGAAGTTGCTTTCTTATCAGCAGATGTAGTTTTAGTACAGCCTGACTGTCTGGTGTAACAACCACAGGAATGGATCTTGTTTGCCTCTGTACAAAGAGGAGAGTGCAAGATATTCACATCACAGGAATCCAAGACCCCAAGCTCTCTTACATACATAAATTAGCCCACACTATATCCCTTTGGGAGGAGTTTAATAGAGTAACATTTTCCAAATGCATCAACTGCTTTCAGGGTGAGCCATGGGCTCCTAAATCACCTCGATGCCTTGGAAAATATTAGCCGCTATCCCCCACTGGAGCTAAAGCCAGTTGGCCGGGGTCAGCCAGCAAGCCTGTCACCCAGCCAGGAGGAACACCTCAGCAATCAGCCAGCCAGCCCATCGCTCTCACGACTGATCAAAATAACCACCCAACACAGAAAGCCGTGCTCTGGAGCAGCTGATGGAGCAAACTTCAAAACCAATCACCACGCACACAGAGCGGCTGTCCGGCCAGAAGGAGCAGCACAAGTTAGAGGCACACTCTGTGTCTTACAGGACAGACACAGGGAAGAACTTACGTACCTTCTAAGACTCACAATAAGGCAATATTATTAATGCAGCTCTTTCAAAACCCAAATGCTGCAGATCATCCTTTTGGAGTCATTTTCAGACCATAAAAGTGATGCTAAAATCATGGAGAATTTTCTGTTTGGACGCAACAGGTTGCCATTAGAGGCAAGGCCAAAACTAGCGGCAACTGGCAGATTTAGGACTGATCTAAGAAGGTAGCAGGAATGCTAATTTAAGAACACTTTCAGCTTTTCAGATCTTTGTTTTCAGAGCTTAATCCTGACAGTCTTCATTAGACATAAAACTTTCCATATGGAGCCGCTATGGAAGGACAATTAAAGAGTTTTCCAGTGATACCTGTTTTTATCAGGCAAGAGATAACTAATCCTTCCCTGGCAATTTCCCTGCATTGTTAGTTAAATTCAAATCCCTAACATTGTCTAATTGCCTTTTTTGTTATGTGAATCTCCAGCCATGCACCATGGGGAACCCTGGCTGGTTACACACTGAGACAGGTGCTTTAGTAGCTGCAGGGCTCACATCATTAGGCACATGCAGAGCTATTAATCATCTCAGTTTACTCTGAGGCACAAACCTGAATTAAGTCAGGCCGCTTTCCTAAGCAAAACAATAGCTTAATTGTAACAGGTAAGGCAAAAGCATTTTGAGAGGTAGAGTTCCAGGAACTAGGGCAACTCCCCTCCCAGAAATGAATCAGGCAAGACAAGAAAATACACTATAATTTAAGAATTGGGAGGTTTAATCATTTGTTTTCAATAAGGGAAGAAAAGTAATTTTAAGATAATCTATTAGCCTCACACAGCCGGTTTCCTTCAGATGCTGAATTCCTTGATATGGGAAAAGTTGTCTCATTTACATTCTGTAATCTGTACCACAGCAATCATCCCAGTGATATGAATGGCGTGTTGTTTGGCGTTTTTTTCCCAGAATGGGGAGTTTTAAATAGAGGTGGATTTTCAAAAGCATCTACTAAAGCACAAGTTCAAAGATTTCAAAAGTATTCTTAGGTTTTGATTTTTTAAGTAACTTACACAACAGAAGGAGGAAAAAAAATAACTTTGTTGGAAACAAAGTAAGAAGGCATTCAAAACCATGCTGGACGCTTACAGATGCTTATCTGTTTCTTGACGTACCCACATATATTTGAAAATCTGGCTGCAATACATCCTTAGAGAGTTTAATGTACCTGGCACCCAGGGATTTTGGAAATGGGACCTAGACTGTTGAAAATACTAGCAAGTAGTAGTATTATAACCTATCACACATGTGAAATGATAAATTTGTCTTTACTCCTTTGTTCCAACATTTGACTAGAATATGATAGTTACTGGAGGAGCTGAAATAAGACATCTTCGCTTCCCCACAGAAACAGACTTTGTAAATTCTAAAGCTAGCTCTGCCTTCACAAGAAAACACTGCATGGAAATCAGTCCCTCAATTCAGAACCACGCTTTAGAAAGCTTGCTAGAAAGATTAGCATCCCTCTCAACTTTGTACTGCTACATTAAGTAGATGAACAAGAAATGATTTTTATTAAATACTTCCGTCTACAACACAATACAGCTGGAAACTACATTAACTGTTAAGACTTGCCTTGCAACTGCTGCAACTCACCAGTACATAGCAAGGAGTAGTATAAAAGTCAGAAGTATAGTTATAGTTCACAGAATCACAGAATATTTTGAGCTGAAAAGGACCCACAAGGATCATCAAGTCTGACTCTTAGGTGAATGGCTCATGCAGGAATGGGACCGGCGAACTTGGCGTTATTAGCACCATGCGCTAACCAACTGAGCTGATCTCAAAATGGATGGAAGAGATGGATTTTCTCACACGTGAAACTCAAAAGGATCACTGGAAACATCTAGAATGCAGATTGAAATACAGCACATCTATGCTGGTAAGGTGCCACAACCGACCTTAGGGTAAAGTTCACCCACCAATAACTACACTTATTATTTGCATATTTTGTCCAAATGTGAGCTGCTCCATAGAGCGTCCTTTTTCCACACCCCACTGCCGACTGTGTGCTCCCACCATCTTTTTCAATCTCACAAAGCAGACAGTGTGTGGTCTCAGCTCTTTTACCCAGCCCCAAAGGAGGCCTGAATGAAAACAGCTGGATACCATGACTGGTTTGCAATGAGTTTGGCAGCTGAGCAGGAGACCTACCTAGTTTCATGGCTGCACCATCTCCATGTCTGCATGGTGACCAAGCGACGCAGGGAGGTCACATAGAGCGCCCCTCAAAAACAGGCCCTCAGCCCAGACATTTGCAAAGAAACATGTATATTACAGCAGTCTCAGTCTTGATTTGCTGCCATGGCTTGCCCAGCACCAAGGTAAGTTGGTGAGGGCAGCTAAAGCGTTTGCAGTATCAACTTCATGTTGGTATAGCCTGGCTCTGGAGCACGTTAAAGTGTCCCCCAGGGATCTACCCTTCATGACAAGGAGCCAGGGCTGGGGGGCTCTCCCAGCCCTTGAGTTCCCACAAGCCAGGAGAGCAGCAGGCAGGAGATGCCAGTCGAATGACCATCTGCAGTGCAGGGCTCAGCACACCTGAGTCTTGGACACAAAAAATACAGCTTTTCAGTCCTGTGGTAGTCTTGATAAGGCTGAGCACCTCAAGGCCCAGGCTTACAGCATTTGCCAGCTGAACTCTCCTCCTGCTTGTCTGTCTCTCACACTCATTCTATCTTTGATCCTCTCAACGAGAAAAAGGATCTAGAAGAGCTTGTGGAAAACTTTACACACAGCAGTACATAAAAAAGAGATAAGAAGGAGGTGCTGGTGAGTACTGTAATGGCACAATCTACTTCAGTGGGAGATTCTCGTCTGGCTGAAGCATTTCATTTCTGACACACTATTGAAAGGACAGTGCAGAGACAGAGATTAAAAAAAAAAAAAAGAGGCCAAAATTTGCCAGGGAATTTGGTACCAACACATACTCTAGGTGGACTTAATGAAGTGTGAAATGATGGCCTAGAGCTGGTCCTAGGCAAATAAGCAGTAAAATTCCATATACAGTAATAGAAGCAGAGGTACCAGTATTGACTATTTTGAAGAGTCTGACTGTTCAACAGCTAGAGAATCTGTTTTCTAATTTTCATGCTATGTATAAGTCAAGGACACCAAAGACTCAGAAGAGCCACTCCTGCTCAAACTCCAATTAGAAGAGAAGCATTGTGAGTAGATTTAGTGGAGCCCTACTGAAGCCACTGCTCTAATATAGCTGATAGCTAAAAAGCAATAGCTCACTAACTCTGAATAAAACATGTATTTGTATACAAATGCAATAGCAAAAGCTACTGGGAAGAAAAAACATCAACCTTGATTGTCATTATGTGGGCATATAAAGAGGTGGAGAAGTAACTGTGGTCACGACAAACTCATTCTCATGGTATAGTGTCAGGCAACTGGCTAAGTGCAAAGCTGCCCAGAGTTCAGTGAAGTCAGCCTGGTGACATGTGGAGCAGATGCTGAAAGCCTGACAGCTGGAAATGTTGGAAGCACTTGTCATCAAAAGGTGGCAGGAAGCTTATGTCAGCTGGAAAAGAGCCTGGATGCTTGTTGCTAGGGCAGCAGAGAGGGTTTTGACAGGTAAAAGTGTTGGTGAGCAACGACTAGAGATAAAAGTGCAGCTCCCTGGAAAGGTGGAGGAGGGCTGGTTCTTCACGTTTATCTTTAGTGATAGGGATACAAAAGGTCACTGCAAACCCCCAATTTGGGGCAAGGCCTTGCATGGTCCTCAAGTCATCTGCCACTAGCTTAACCCTAGAAGGGAATTGTTAGTGTGACATTTCATGCTCATTCTCAGTGTTATGGTATAAGTGCTACAGCTACAGGGAGGCTGCAGATGGGGAAGAAAGCAAGGAGTGTGGGGAAGAAAAATACTCATATTTGGGAAGAGTTAGAGTTGTTAGACTTGACCTTGAGAACCTGAATGACAAAAGTTACATCCTGCCTGGCAAAGCGCCTTCTTTTTGGATTTTACTTTCCTCTAGACACATTCAGAGTAAAGCAATGAAGACATAGCAGACCTGTCCTCAAGTAAATCTTATTTGGTCCTGTAAAAAATAGAGGGAGAAAAGACCCAAAAGTTCTTTATTGGGACAGCTGAATCATATGTGTGTTAAAGAACAGGAAGAAAACCCAAGGTCTATCAAAAAATGCACAGTCTTCAGAAAGACTGAAAAATAAAACCTTGTTAGTTGCTGGTTTTAGTCCAGATCCAATAAAAAACACTAGAAAAACAAAACAAAAAATAGAAATCCTTTTGCAAGTATTTTCTAAATAAGTTTCCCCACATGTACTATATTGCTCAGAGATTTTCCAGAGCAAAAGCCTTTTCAGAAAACATTACTAAAGTTACAGTATTGATAGAAATTTCAGATAAATGGAACACCCAAGGTCTTTGTCAATTTTCACACTATGAGAAGTTTCATTAATCAAGTACAGCTACCTGAAATTTTTTTTTCCAGTATACGGTTTATTGGTTTGGATGACTCAAATAAATTGGGGAAATCCATCTAGTGCTGTTTCCCTTTCATTTCCAAGGTCGGCAGTGGCCATTTCTGAAACTATATATTCCAGTTTTGGTAACGGATTTGCATAGTCACTGTCATTAGCTATACTCACTCATGCACGCTCAAACAGATAAGTGAGACGAGATGGCAAACACTTGTCTAGACCGTGGGAGAGGCAGGTTAAAATCTGTCCTCTCTGCCCCTTTGTGTTCCATGTCTCAGTTCACACTGAGGCCTTAACCAGTAACCAGAGAATTTGGTAACTACATGCTGAAATGGGGAGTATGCTCCGAATTACATAAAATTATAGAATAAATCAGAAAGAGAAAGAAGAAGCTTATGGCCCAACGACTGTGTTACTCACTTTGCACAGCAGTGAGAGGACATGAAGTAGAAGGGTCAGAGCCCCTCTCTGATCCTTCGTCTCTCTCTTGCCTCTGTAGATGTGTGCTATGGTCCCACATCAGACTCGCAGAGAAGATTCAGCACAAGAAACCTGACCCACAAATTCTGATTTACTTGCTTGATCCATTTGGATTTTTTTTTTAAATCTAGATATCCTAGGAAAGAAACAGAGCTCCACCTCAGAATACTTGATTTCCAGCATTAAGACTTTCATCCAAGTGTTAGGCAAACATTTTAGTAAAAAGTTTGAAGCAGTTTGGAGTCTTGAATTTAAGTTGTTAACATCCTAGGTAAATTGCCCTACTCACTCAACCAGCAGATAAAATGGGAGAGCTGGGACTAATTCCCTCTCATGTTTATGATCCAATCCTTTTCTTTTATTAAATGTACATGAAAACCAAATGAAACAGTTTGCCAGGTGTTAAAAAATGTTTCTATAACCTCAAATCAATCCTTGTGCTGTGCTAACAATTCTAAAGAAATTAAGTTTCCATTCAGTCCATAACATATTCTTTGCAGCTCAGCTGCCAAAATACTTTAAACCCAGCAACTATTTGCACAGCCCTATAAATTAGGTTTACTAAAGGAAACGATTAGCAAGCCTGTAGCTTACAGGAATTTCAATTGGTACTGCTACAGTGCATTGTTTAAGTAATTAGAAAATTATTCCAACTATTGTAAGTATTTGCAACACGAATCTGGTATACATAGATGCTGTCCTATTAATAATGGAAGCTATAAAAAGCTTGAAAAGCTGGTCTGCAGAGAAGGTCACATGCTTATTAGTCTAACCAGTATTTGCTTTTCATTGTTACTGAATAGCAATATTAAAATAAAATAGGAGCCTACAGGGAAATGTGCTCCTCGGCTGCTAAATTTGTGAGAAATCTCGAGATATAGCTGTGTCACTTAGTCCATTCAAGCTTAAACAGATGAGGTCTGGATAAAGACGTGAACATCATAATTATAATTATTGAAGTTAAGGTGTACCACTGCACTAGAGTTCTGTATGAAATACTTAGCAGAGCTATAAAATCAGTAGCAAGATACCCTGAAACCAAAATGAGTTTCCGAATGGAAATAGCGTCAATCATAAATGAGATGCTTTAACCACAATTTAATACTCTCCACAATCCTGAAATGCAATTAATCTGCTAAAGACAGTAATACTTCCAATGACGATTAGCAGCCTTAAAAAATTCTGCACCTCAGATTTAGCTATTAAGCTCTAGAGATGGGCTAGCAGCCAGATGTTTATAAACTCTTTTCAGGTTACAATTTAGTTACGGTTACAGGGTTAGACAATGTACTCTCATTTAACCCTCCAACTGACTAGCTTAACCATTATCTGTCACTACACTGGGCATATGCACCCTGCTGGCTGCCACTGTCCAATGCCAAGTCATCTATTTTCCCGCTACTGCTCGGCTGAGGCTGCTCCATTCATCCCCTAGACAGCCTCCTTTCAGGGGAGCATTACAGGCTCAACAGACCTCTTTGTTGGAGTTCTATTTACACCACCATTTTTTGTTACTCAGATTGTGAAAGGAAACAACAGGAGATGGAGAGGAGACGGACTGCTAGCACACTGGACCAGAAGTCATCAACCTCAGCTCTTTGAAGTGATATGCACAGTAAACACGGAAACTGTACCAATATGTGAAATAACCTGGTGGTCTAAATGCAGTTCCCAAGACACAGGCGGATCTATATCCACAAAAAGTCAGCATCATAATCAGAAATAACTGGCAACTTTCCCCACCATTTATAAAGAACTGCAGTGTAATTATTCACCCATCTCCCATTGATTATAATGGGATTTGGCTGGATAAATCCCCATGTAACTCTTTGAAAATTTGGGAGCTTTAGGGCAGTTGCTGCTCCGAGGTGTAAAACCTTACACACATTCAGATGGAATGTGCTCCCTTCTGAACACAGCCAAAATGCAGCAGTAAGTACTATGAGCCCTTGACTTGATTACTGCTGTCTGCAGGCAGTTGTGAGGTAGAAATGCACCTCCCTGCAGCAGGACAGCACAATGACCGCGTGCCTCACTGGGCAAAGGGGTGCTGGAGCACATGCCAAACTTTGAGCATGTGTTTAATTCCCTTTGACTTCCGCACGACTAAAGCACACACACGACTGCTTCGCGGCATGGATTTCAGCATGTGGCCCAGGAGGCAAGGCATACAGCAGTGCTCCAGAGGCCTCACAGCAGCTTCAGTTGTCAGGTTTTATTTGGGGTAGCTGCTTTGCACACACACCAGGCTGCTCAGCAGCTGCCTCCCCAGTGCGCCGTGGGCTGGCTGCTCCTTGCCCGCACCACAAAGGCTTTTGCAGCCGCATTGCTCCACTCTGTTGGTTTCAGCAGGAGCAACACTGCGTTTCAGCGAGTGATGGCAGCACCAGGGCTTTATGTACTGAGGTGACAGACACTATGTTGAACCACCAGCTGAGCAGGCATAAAGGGCTCAGAGAACTAACTCTGTGCCTTTCAGGCAGCTCTCCTGTGCCAGACAGCAGCTCCATTAAGGGTACATGCGTATTGCTCATTTATTTGCCAAACTCTAACTGAAATACACCTGTTATCCCCCAGCCCTGTTTTCTTCATTATTTAGCGCAGCACCTTATCACCCAGCTTCAGCTTCCTCCCTCCTATTCCTTCCTGAGCTTCCCTCAATGGCAGCTCTGTGCCTGTTCGTTTACCACATTTTAAGTTTGCAAGACCATGGCACCCTGGTCCTACTGGCCGTGCTGTCCATTGGCCCTTCTAGCACTCTCCACTACCATCTTCCAGTGGTGCCTTAGACAAAATAAACACCACCAGAGCCAAATTAATGTTACTTCTCTCTGACAACTATCTCCCATTTCTATAGTGGGACAGACGCCAGATAGTGGTGGTGTGGAAAATAAGTCTGCATGTGCTGCATTTACCATGGCCCACAACCAGTCTTTCAGAACATTTAATTGGTGCACAGATTCTGGGGTTCTGTGATGATGAAGATCTCACCTGCTTTCATTTTATAAAATGCACATTTTTGGATTTCCTTTTTCAAACAAACAAACAAAAAAATAAATACAGAAGCCTAATATCTAAAAAATTAAAAAATATTAGGAGAGAGTATGTTGTTATTCTAGAAAATTTTCTCTTCCTAAACCAGTCACATCATTGGGGAAACAAGGGGATTGGTTATTGAATTTTCATTATTTGAATTAAAGAGGTTTGCTTCACTAACTTTTACAGATATGAGGAGAAAACACATTTCAATGTCCTGCTTTGTGGCAGATTAATTTACTATTTCTTGTCTGGTGTGTTTTGCTGCTTTTTAAGAACACCTCTACAAGCTAAAAGTTTTCTTCTTTTATCTGACAATATCCAGAAACTGAACGTAAAATAGACAATGTACAGAGCAGTGTGTGTGCATGCATGTTTCAGTACATAGAAATTTGCACTTTTAATTTTAACCAGTGCAAATGACAACTAAAAGCAATAGCCTTTCAACTTTTGCAAAAAGAAGTCCCATTTTTGCATTTTATGAGGTAGTTAGAAAAACAAAATTTTATTGCCTGTAGAGGGGAACAATTTTCAGTAATTTGAGCTTATAGTGAAACCAGCTGATCTCCATCTTGCTTTATCTGTATTACTTTATTCTTTGATCATAAATGATCCAATGAATATTTTTATGTTATTTTATTTTTTTGGTAAATTGTATGCATCCTGAGATAAAAAGTATACTAGTTACCATTATTTTCCTAATGGGTTTTCCTTTCCAGTACACTATTGTTTTGTAGTAATCGCATTGAGAATTTGCCAAAGTTATCTGACAGACCCAGCCTAGAGCTTCAGCAACTTCCCATGAAAGTTCCAAGAACAAAAAAAAAAAAAAAAAAAAAAAATCCATTATTTTTTGGTTCCTAGGAGCCCCAGAATCCAGCCTAGTCAGTCAGAAAAAATTGTTATCTTGTAAGGCTAAAGCAAGCCTTTGAAGCATATCAAGTTTATGAAAACATAGACAAATCCAGAAAAGCATTCTTCAGGGAAAAGCTCAAAGAATAAAATTTAAAGCGTTTGTGCTGTTCTGTTGATTGGTGGGTTAAAGATAACAACTTACAGGGCTGCCCGGTCATCAAGAGGCTGGGGTGGAAAAACAGAGCCCCTGATGTTAATTGCACACAATTTAAATTTGGCTTAGGCTGTCTTACACAGCTCATTGCTTTTGACTAGATTTCTGCCAAGTGCTCTGACACTGTGGTTTGGTAAGGGCTGCAAAGGTACCATGTGCGCAGACTGAGCTTGGGTGCTGTTGGTTGATGCAGAAACATTCCTCTAGCACCCAGTCCCATTTTGGCTGCCTATTCCTGTTTCTTAAAACACTGTAGAACAAAAGGGAAAAAATAGGATAACAACATACAACTTTTCCCTTGAAAATTTGTGCTTTGTCAGAGGTAAATTCTCTTTAGACTACTTTTTTTTAAAAAAAAAAGTGATTCTGCTGTTCCATTTTAAAGAGCACTTAGAAATATAAACCAACTCCTTTTCTAACAGAAAAACATTTAATGATTTAAGATTATTGCAGAGATTTTGATTCATATCCTGGGTTAAATGCCCACTATGGAAGCTATACAATGAAACTGCATTACGTGATGACATGCAACCTACTGTATTGAAATATATACATATTTTAAAAATATTTGTACTTGTAGGGAAATACCTAGGAAAGGTTCACCACTCCACAGTGATTGCAAAGGGTGGCCATCTCTTCAGGATCCTCGATAAACGACTCAAAAGGGGTCAGGAGACCACGGGCCACTGCCATTTTGGTGTCCCATGCATCAGATAACAAAATTAAGTCATTCCGTGGCAACAACAAATAATAATAAAGTTCCATCTGCTGCTGCCTTGGGAGGCTCTGAGGAGGCTGCTCAAGAGATCTCTCAGGATGCTTCCCCACAGCTGCTCATCAGGCACATGAAGTAAATCCACCAGAGAGAGTAATAAAGACACATTTCCTCCCTCATGTTTAGAACAGAGAGTGGAAAAGCCAACAGAGGTGGTCTGGGCTGCATTGAGTCAGATGGAACAGGGGGCAGCCTTGTCCGCTCTTGATGCCAGCCTGCCAGCACTGCCACCGAGACACCACGGGCTCGGGTGGACACCTGGCAGTGGCACCTTCCTTCCCACCTGCTGCTGGGGGCGTGACTGGCCCCACGGCTGTGGCAGGGTCCTGGAGGGGCAGCAGCAGGGCAGGAGGGGAGAGGAGGGCAGAGGGTGGCTGGAGAGAGGCTGGCAGTAGCAGGAGGTGTGGGGCACATGTGGTGGAGTGTCTGGCTGCAGCTGTGTGTGTGCGCGGGGCTGTGTGCATATAGAGGTGCATAGCTAAGAGGTGGTGTCGGCTGTGTGATGAGAAGCCACATTTTCAGCTCCAGTGTCCCACAGGCTGGGAGGGAGCACAGGTCTTGGGGGAGGCCAGATGTACCCCAGGCATCTGCAAGACGGGGCAGAGACAAGCCTGCACCCCTACACCGAAACCCAGTGCTCCTGTTCCAAAAGAGGCACTCGTGCTTCTCAGCCCACTGGCTTGGCATCACCCATCCTTGCTAGCCAGCCCAGCAGGACTGGGCACCCCCTTACCCGCTCGCTCCTGGGGAGCAAGACTGTCAGGCCCTCCTCTGTCTCTATGCATTTTTCCTTTGCTCTTGGAGAATGGAGCCATCAAGAGACTTTCAACTCTTTCCTGACCTAATACAGCTTTCACAGATTTTTGCAACAGCTGGCAGGGGTGAGATGGTAGCTCTCTGTGCAACTCTATGCATTAATCATTATCATTCTTCATTACAGCTGCAGTAGTATCAAAAAGCCCAGGCACGATTTTTGGGTAACGTTAATTTACACCTCATTAGTAAGTACTTTTTACCCAGCCACCAGAAGAGAGGCCCTGACTTGAACGAATGGTATCTAGTCTTTATCTGAGTTTGCTGCTGACAGACACTGTGTTTAGAGGAGAGTTTAGCATTTACAGCAAATACTTTTCTGCCAGGTCAGTTTGCCACTACTGAGTGGACACTGGTGAGGGCAAGTCATGCACATGGCCATACGTTCACTGATCATCCATTACGCACTGATGTTACAGATCCCTGCTGCATCCAAATCTTTTAATTGTTCTTTTCTTGGAGGCCAAATAAAATTTTCACTGTCACATTTAAATTCTGGCACAGATAGGCTGATACATGAAGAAAAGATGCCATTGTAAGAATGTGTTGGGTTAAAAAAAAAGGACAACAAAAACAACAAACCAAATAACCAACAAAAGTCAGTATTTTCTATAACTGCCTCACTTTATTAAGATGGAAAGGAGTATACAATGCCATTAAATACTAGTAAATGGTCTGCTGTCTTTGAAATACAACTAATTTTATTAAGACCCGGTTAACTGGGTTAAGCCAACTCTCAACTGGTCCCTAGCTTGCTACAGAGTCAAATTATGGTGTGCAATGTTGAGTAAAGTGGGATCTAAACTATCCCAAGCGATCTCCAGTTTTATCGCATACTGACAACAGAAATCAGATTCAATTAGCAAGACGTGAATGCATTTTCAGAATCTGCAAGTTTTTTATCACTTGCTAGCTGGTAAACAAATAAATTATGCAGTATGAATTGAAACACATCTCTACTTGGAGCTATATAATGTAATTGTTGTAATTTAATTCAGCTCTAATGAGATTAGGGTTTGCGGATGTGTAATCCAGTATTTTTGTAAAGATACATTACCATACATTTGAACTACAAAAGCAAGTCTGTTTTACCATATTTGCTGACTTGTCAACAGCTTTACTTGACCCTGCAAAAGTTTAGTGAGTGTTTTCTTTTCTCTTGTTCCCTCAATTTGATCCTCGTGACCTTCAAAAGACATGAGATCGGGAGCTTATTGCCTTACAGTTTTTCTGACAGAAACAGCAAAAAGAGCTGAGAAAGCAGAATGGCAGCTGGACATCTGGATGACTTTGAAGTCCCTGCTAGGTGAAGTTGTATCTTTTGATACTTAAATCCTTCTAAGAGTATACATCTCTCCCCAAGTGAGTGGTGACTTGGATTCCGTTTCTCCCTGAGAGGGGTACAAAGTGCCATGCAGTCCTTTAAGGCAAATGGTAAAACTGTAGCAAATCCCTCAGTACTCAGGAGCAAAACTCAAGGGCACATCACCCACAGGGCTAAGGTGTATATCGCAAAAAACAACATAAAGGGGCACACTTCAATTCTTATTAACCGTAACAACCACCACCACTTACAGATATTTCAGCTGGGGAAAAAAAAAAATTGTAAAAAATAATAAAAAATTTACCCCTTCACTTTTATAATTTGTAAAGAAAATTTAAAGACATTTACAGAATTGGAAGATTTGGGAGGAAAAACAAGAACCAAACACCATCTTTGATAATGACCTTCTCTAAGAGAACTCAGTTTGAAACCAGAAGTACTATCTTTAGACTGCATTGAGTACTCAAAGTCAACTTTTCAGCCTCTTTCTGTTTGAGCTATGCTTTATGGTGTACCTGTACATGTGCTGGATTAGAGCATCTGGAAAATCAGACCCAGGCCTTTTCGATTAAGCCTAGAAGACACTTTGTTTAAACCTCAGCTTGCTAATTTTGTTGCAGTGATTTTGCTCCCATGTATTGAAGCAGTAAAAGAGAATTTGCTGCCACAGGAGGCCCAGAGAGGCAGTGAAATACTCATCCATGAAGATTTTAATAATTCAGAGAGACTCAGCCCTGAGCAACTTGATGTCCTTTCTCTGTTTTGTGCTCATCCAGATAACTGCCAAGGCTGAATTCCCTTTTGACTGAAGTAATGCTGTAGCTGTGGGTCTCTGGAATATCCCGCCATCCCTTCGTTGGTCAGTCACCCTGAAGGAATTGCATGACCACTGTTCCTGATGTACTGCAAGTTTCTAAGCAGTTTCTATGCAAGAGAGGTGGAGGGAACTTAGCAAGCACCTCATGGGACAAAGGAGATGGTGAGGGTGAAGGGAAGAAAACCCTCATCTGGCTGTTGTTCAACTTGAAGTTATAGTATTTGTTTTGAATGCATTTCAGGAAAGTGATTTATTATCAGCAGGGGAACAATGGAAGTAATTTAATTTACATATTGCTTGCAAATATTTTGATAAGAGAATTGTATGTTTATAGCAATACCAGAAACATTTCACATTTTGTCCACAGAAGCATAGTTAATAAGGAATTTTCTTTTCTTGAAAAACTGTACTGGAATTCTTATTATGTCAGTTTAATCAGTTCCTCAGAAAAATAAAATAGGGAGCAGTTTTACAGTGATCATTATGGAGACTGCTGCTGTAATACAACGTTTTCCTTTAGATGCAATAAATATAATTCTTCCTGTCCTTGCAAGTGTAACTTCAAGAAATGATCCTTTAACCATCATCCAAAGAACTGCTTCGCCAGGGGACGGGTGGGAGAGGGTGGAGAGGAAAGCTTGTTTCCACCTCACTTTTTCCTACTTCCTTAATTACTTATTACCTTAATTACGCCATCTCCAGCGCTGGGCTTGCCGGTGCGCTCCCCAAAAGGGGGCACCCTTGATTGCGTCCTGAGGGACCGCGACGGCTGCTCCGGGATGCTGAGCGCCAGCCGCTGCCGGCAGGGGCGACGCGGTGTCCTGTGGTACCCGCATAAAGCTGGGAAAGCGCACGTTTAGCGCTGGAACCGGTACCCACTGCAGCAGCGCAATATCTGAGCTCAGCATCCATCACCTAACCACTTCTTTCCAAACGGGAAAAAAGTGCTGCTACTCTTGCCATTTTTCTTCTGAGGAAGGAATGGGAAAGAGCCGTGTGCTTAAAACCCATATCCAGACTTCTGCAAAGTCAAAAGTATTAATTGGTTGCAAACTTTGGCTAACATGAGATAGTAACTAATAGCAACAAAGGATGGCTTGTGGCTTTTGCCCGGTTGCTTGCTCAGATCTGGATCCCAACTGGTTTAAAACTGCTGTGTCTGAACAAAGAAGCTGCTGCCCATCAGCCACTGTGACACAAGGTCTGGATCTGCCACTCATCCAGGGCAGGCATCACACACAATGTTGCAGCTCCCTTCCAGGAAGGGAGACAATGCATGTCAGCCTCTTCAGCTTGATTTCAGGTTGTAGTTGAGGTGCAGTCAATGCACACACAGATCTGTAAGCCAGGAGGTGCTGCTGGCTCCTGAAATGTAGGCCCAGAAGGCTCCAGGTCAGAGGGAAGTTAACATCCAGGTTAATTTGAGTTAAACTCAGATGAAGAACAAGATTCTTAACTACAAGGACATGAGACTCTGATCTAACACAGAAGCTCACTCAGATATGATAAGAGACTGATTTATAGCTCTAAGACAATCCCCTCCTTCCTTAGGGTCTCAAGGAAATTTTTATTAACTCTAGAAGGAAGAGAAATACCCCTTACACTTCTCACTTTATATAGAAGGCAGCAGAAACAGGGCTTTAAGCCCTCTTCTGAGTTTGCATTTACTTTGGATATTGCAGCCTTGGCAGTTGCCCAGATTGTGCTTTTTCAGTGGAAACAAAGCCACTGTTGGTCTCACAATGTGAATGGCTTGTCAGAAAGAGCTGTTTTGGAGCTGTCGTGCTTAAGACAACATCCTTCTCAGATTACAGGTGGGAGTCACGACACAGTCCTCAGGGGTCACATCTAGCAAGACAACCAAGCCTCTGTGGAAAGCAGCAAGCCATGGCTTTGGTCAGGTGGAGAATAGCTTTCATATCGGAAGAAAAAATTAAATTGTGTTTTATCTTCTGTGTATGTGCACTGATGCTGTTATCTTTAGTAGGTTCAAACTTTTAAGAAAAATACTCAGAGTTTTCAAACTGTCTAATAATGGACTACATAGGAGAAAAAAGTCACTACCCTTACCCAGATGAAGTATTGCTACAGAGGGTTTACTGAAATAATTGAAGACCCCTATTCATCAAGTTACTCAGGCACATGGCTAATTAGAGAGAAACCTTGTTTTGTGGTTAAGGTGCTAAAACTGGGGCTCAGGGTGCTTTGGCTCACTTCCTTCTCTCTACCACAGGCTTATCTGCAAACCTGAGAAAACTAGAGTAATATGTTTTCCACACTAGACCAACCTATACAATACTTAAAAAAAAGGGGCCTGAAACAGTGAGGTGTCCTTGATTCCCAGGCCTAGAGAGGAATTGTGTCTGACCAAAATGGGAAAGCAGTAGCTAACACTCTATATAGAGTTTAGAGTTATACATTAAAGAATTGCAGGCTTACAAATATATGAAAAATAGAAAAGCTAAAATCCTAAGGCATCAATATTAGCATCTCAGCTTTTCAAGTATTTTTTTTCCTGTGAATTTTTGCCTTACTGATTTTAATAGACATTTAGAATAAAGAGCACAACACCGAAGTGACAAGGGCACTCATGCCATCCTTGTATGTTTTCCATTGAAAATATTTTGCACAAAACTGGTATCGAATCAGTGCTGAAACACTTGAATTTCCTGTCTGCCTGGGAAAGTCTGGGGGGTTCTAAAAAGCATGCACTCTGTGTTGCCTTGGCATTATCCTCCTCAGCAGTATTTAAAGTTAGTTAACGTGTGCTACAGAGAATCAACCACTGTCCAAAAATATGCCTATAGCCTATAGTTCTTACACTTCTAAAACTTGTGTAACTCAGTCTTCAGCAAATGAAGCTTCGTTCCCAACCATTAGTTTACAGGAGCCAGTCACACCAAGAAGGTGACATAAGCAATACAGGAAAAAATACATTTTAAAATATGTTTAATCTACTTTAGGGAGGATCCTGTAGAACTATAACCATACAACACTTTAATAAGGCTTTGGGATGGTTTTTGTATTGCATTTAAAAACAAACAAAATACCTGCACCGGAAAGATGTTTGGGCCTCAATTTTCAGTGCATAGCTGCATGACAGCAGCAAAGGCTCCTTCTCCAGTAAAAGAGGAACTGAAGCAGAGCCTCTTTCAGTAAAAACAGCGGCACCAGAAGCTGAAGTTCACTTTGCACTGAGTTTTGGCAGTGGTCTGTTTAGCTGGGAGAGTAACGTCTTCTCACACCTACCATCTATCTGTATATGAAGTTACTTTATAATAGTGAACACTGGTCACTGTGGGTCTCTGCCAGTAGAGGGTTTTATTGCATTTATTCCATGTGAGATAATTTAAGAGTCACCAAAACAACTTCCAAGTTTGTCTGTTAAGTGGTAACTGCCCTAATGTTTCATATTCAGATACTTTTGTATAGTTTTCTAACACACTAATTGATCTTCTTGCATGAGCTTACTTTCTTTAAAAGCATGTCATATAACAATGCTAAAGCTAAAAATTTCTACCCATATAGTAAGTGCCGAAATCTGATCCCTATATTTCAAAGACTAGCAAATAGGACAAACATTAGAAAATAAAGTTAGATGATTATTGAGATAAATGAAAAATAACTAGCATACATTTTTGCATCAGATAAGAAAACCGCTTTTTTCAGGAGCAGAAAATGTAAAGATGGTAGTATTTAGGATTTAAACAGCTTGGCTAATGCATACAGGAAATTGTCCATTTGAGATGAAAACAAACAGAAAAAAATTAAAATCTACTGCTCCCCTAAGTACAGGCGGGTCTAGACTTCTGCATTGCTGTTCTTGTAGGTGGCAATTATTATTCTTGGATTCATGTGCATATAGTTTTAGTTTGATTTGGTGAGAAATATTGAAATAAGTCAAAATTTGAAAAACAAGCACATACTCATTAATAATAGCCCTCTGCTTTTGCTTATTTACACATTTCTCTTACTTGCCACCCAGCCTTTGCCTTCTTGGTTTTTTGCCTATACGGTTCACATACAGGTTACACAGCAGAGTGTCTAATACTGGAGGAGAAGACACCAAACACTTTCCTCTGCTCATAACAATATTTGCATCTTTAGGAGCAAAACAGAAGGGAAATCAGATGAAGAGGTAGAACACGCTATTTTCAGTGGGAGGGGTAAACCTAGGGCTCCTTTTGTCTCATCAAAAACTGCTTTCCCTTCCATTTTCTGTCCCAAGAGCCCAACGAAGCAAGTAGCCAGCCCTCATTGCATATCATGGCTTGGTAGACAGCATCAGCTGGCAAAACTTTCTGTCTGAGGTCATGGTGGGTCTTTGCACATATACACATCCCTGCTCTGGATAGTCATGGTATTCTCAGACATAGTAAGAGCCCAATGAGAATTGCACAGCCCTGTTAGTAGAAATAAAGCAAAGGATTGCGATGATTGACGCCCACCCTTCCCTTCAAAGTGCTTTGCAAACATGTGAAAAAAGAAAAGCTTGGTTTCTTTTTGAAAGAAAAAGGAAATGAAGGTCAAAGGGAGCATAAAATCAGCCCTAAATGGAAAGGGCATTCATTAGCTTTCTCAAAAAGAACAAAAAATAAAAAGCAGCAGCTACTTACTAGATGCAAGAGAAACAGCAACAGCCTGTACCTTCCAAAAGAGCCTTATCCAGGCTTATCGAGAATGTAAAACGTCTCCTGAAAAAAAAAGGCATGCTGGGGAAGGCTCCTATTTCAAAGAGGCCAGAGCAAAAAAAGTTGCAGCAAAGCAACCAAGGTTCAGCTGTAGATAATTTTGGGCAAGAGGGAAGAGATTGCCCTTCACCAGATGGCCACATATAAAGTAGTACAAAGGAAGAGGGTAGGAAAAGGGGAAAAGAAAAAAAAAAGAAGAAGAGTTGGATTTGGGGTTTTTTTCTATTAAGTGTTGGCCTGAAATAAAATGTAGGCCATTCTGATAACTGTGTTTTTTCTTCCAGGTGGTAGCTGACACTTTGAGGTTAACATCCACATGACAAGGAAGCAAATTAGAGAAAATTACTGTTTCTCAGTTACTTCTGAGAATTTTGTTATTTCACATTTTGAAAAATAAACATGGAGCCTGTATTCTGCTAATTCACCTTGTAAAGACCTGATTTCCAGTGGGTTTGCATACATGTTCAAATAACACTCTTGTTTCTCCATTTTACTCACAAATTTTTCACTTAGCAAGGTGCAGGCAACTGCTTGCAACTTTACTATGTACTCTGGGATGTGGGGTGGCAACAAAGAATGTTAGTCAGAGTTACCATCCTTGAAAAAACATTCTGTCCTGTCCTAGCCTAGCCTATCCATTTTTCTCAACATAAAGGCAGAAGTCTAATATAGCAAATGGAGAAGGAAGGAAAAAGCTTTTTAGTATTCTGACTCTGTATTTTCCCAAAGGAAATTCTGACTATCAGGTACTCAACTGATTCTTATAATGCAATTTGCTTGCTGTTGGAAGCTGTCCATTGGTGAAAATTAAATAAATATGATATATAGGAACAAAGTTTTTCTCCCTTGATATAACAGTAATCTTAAATATCTCCGATAGAAAGGTAGATCAAACACAAAAGCCTTGCATCTGGTACCATAGGTGGCTGCCCATTTTACTGGTTATATTACTTGTATCACGTGGCAGTCATGGAATAAGAACTTACTTGGGAATATAGTTGAAAAATGAAACAGCATAGTCGTGACAGCATTGATTTCTGTACCTAAGTAATGAGGCAAATCTTGAAAAAATAAGGTTGGTTGATTTACTTAACATAGAAATTCCTGCCAATTTTCAATGTGCTGTCAAATATAATCATATTAACTTAACCTTAAAAACCCCAAACAGCCTGATTTATTATTTCTTCAATGTATATGTTTTTGGGTATTGGAATATGCCTACATCAAAAGAAACTAGATTTTTAGGGAGCCGGTTAGCTTGTGTTGCCAAGTTACCAAGTTCTGGTAAGGTCAATCTCTTACAATAAATCTAATTATTACACAGTTATTTTCTTTATGTATACAGTGTTTACCTTATGCTATAAGATGGGAAGGATAGTGGGATAATGCTCTTATGTTCAGTTTCCTGGTGATAGTGATTCTTACTTCTCCAGAGTGGGGGAGAGCATTGTGAGGGAAGCAGGGGACAGATGGGTGTTTTTCAGTTGGTGCTTGTGTGACCCATTTCATCTGCATAATTAGAAAATGGGAAAGCTGTCTATGACGCTGATGCTGACTTCACTTCTAGGTCTTTTTGAGCTCGTTTAAAGTATGGTAATGAGAAAAACATTTTACCTTTGGGCAGCAATCTAATTTGTCAGGAAATTCCTCTTGCTATGATGAGTGGATGAGGAAAATTTGGAATAATATGATCCAGATGTTAAAGCTCCTATTTAGCAGCAATGCAGATGTATTATTTTATGGAATTGTCCAGATGGTGACCTTCCAGTATTAATAATAAATCAATACTGGGGTTTGCATCCATACGACTTGATTCCTATCTTTGTTCTCATTTACATGACGAAATACTCATGCATTTCATGTAGAGTCTAATAGTATTAAAATTAACAATCTGGAAGACATAAAAATCAATAAGGAAAATTGAAACAATTACTGCAAGTAATATATAGCAATTGATCTGATAACAGCATCGCCCAAAAGAAGGCTGTGCTACCATTTTTCAATTAATTAGCATTTAATTTTGCAGCTAACATGATAACAAAATTCTGTTACGGTTTTGTATTAGAAAGTAGCCAATTTACCGAGTGTGCGTACTCACGCAGTTTTTGCTTTGCCACTTAAATTCAAACTTTACTTTACTGGAAAACAAAAGAAGCAACCGACAGTACAGAAGCACATACATAAGCGGAGAGGGTTCATGTCAGACAGCAGCCAGCCAGGCAGGCAACAGAAAACCTTCAGTGGCCTCTGGTGAACGCCAGGAAACCTCAGGATCCGCAGTCAGGGATGAGTGGAGGCCACTGACCTGTGGCATGTCAGAAGGGCAGCAGGGCATGGAAGGAACTCTGTCACTTTTATGGTCACAGACAGCAGACTGTGCTCTCCTAAAGTCAGGGCTGCAGGGTGGAGAAAGGCTTAACACTGTTGTGACCTAGTGATGCTGTGTTGTTATCTTCTACAGGTGTTTCTATCTCTTAATTTATTTAAACTTACATTGTAAAATACCAGTTTGTTCATGGGTTCCGTGCTTTCTGGGGCTTGGGGGGATTCTTTTTAAGCATTTCTCCTTTTTTCTTAGAGAAGAAGAATTGAGTTCTCCTTCAGTTGAAATCTGTGGCAAAACTGTTTCAAGTTTCACAAGGAGTAACACACATTCCTTCAGAATTCTACTCTTTGGATTAAGGAAAGACATTAATCTTCCACAGAAATATCATTTTATTCTAGGTGAACTGTGCTTTTTGTTTGCTTTTAAAGAATCCCCCTGCACCAAACCAAACATAAATTTTAAAACTGTGTCCCTTCAGAGTTTTTTGGGGATTTTTAGTAACATTTCTGTAAGGATCCAGGAGTTAACTCTACAAACACATTTGAAAGTCAGTCTTACTTTATCTTTGCCATCATCAGTCTTCCACAATCCTAAATCCATATTTTATTAACATGACTACAGAGAGAACTGACATTACAGGGCTTTTAATGCTTCAGTGAGTATCAAATATGTGCTTATTGGAAAATAAATAGAATATTTCATCATCGTGGGCAGCTGAAGCTAATATATGTATTGAGTTTGATGAAATTTCAGTTAGAAAAAAATGTTTAAAACTTTAAGCCACAGCATTTTGTTTTTAAGGTAATCCTTCATTAGTGTGGCTATGTACCCAGGCACCACCCAGAGGAGTGCAGCCAAATGTGCCTTTCACAAAGTTCCTAAGAGCAGCTCTAAGGCTTAAGCAGCCTCTACCGATTTCAGAAAACTTGCTCCCAAAGCTTTAACCTTGTGGCTACCATACCTAATTTGAGTTCTAAAATAAACTTTAATGCTTCTTCCAGTAAAAATAATTCTATCAATAGGAAATTTAGATTTTAAGGATATGATGTGAGGGGCCTGATGAGTTGTATCTCATCATTATAACCAATTACTACATTGGATTTACTAATTATTTACAGGGTGCAAGGCAGACTAACATTCTAGTGTCAAAGGCACTCCTGGGTCAGATGCTGTACAAGTAACATTTTATGTCTAAGTTTTACAGTTCGACAGTCTGTTAATGAAACCTGACTATGCACAATGAAAATATGGGATGTCATTACTTTAGAATTACTGTCTCAATTTTGCCAACAGTCCCACTGCTGCTTATGTGGTTTGTTTCTCTTTATTTCACCATCAGCCTTGGCTGGTGGAAAACCCTGTCCATGTGAGGAATGCTCTCAGTTATTACAGTTACATCACTTTCAGAGCAACCTCTCTTGGGAAGAACATCACATGATGTCCCATTTTTGTTGTTTTTTAAGTGGTTTAGATAAATTTCATAGGTGGTATACTGACTCGACTATATCTAACTTACCTCGGTTGTTTTCTACCTCCTCTTGCCCTGTTCTGTCCTTCGTTTCCCTTCTTCACAATTTCGAACTGCTAGTTTTAATTTTCTTAGCAATCTGTTCACCATTACCATTTCTTGTGAAGACTGAAGCAAAACAAACTGGGTTTGATGGGGGTTCTTTCCTGTATTTTTTCCTGTATTATACATTTTTATTCACCTTCAAGTAAGAGCAATATACAGAAGCATAAAACTTGTTGAATTTATGTAAATACTTCAGTAGAAGCTATGCATGCAGCATTCTGTGCCACTCTGCAAAATATACAAGGTCTTGAGTAGTCTTTCTTTTTTTCTATCCATATGTTAGTCTACAAATTGTTCCTCATGATCCATGAATGCAACTGGAGTTGTGGGTTATCTAGGTATAATATTTACCATGTTTGGATTTAATTAATTCTTTAGGTAGGTAACTTCAGGTAAAATTGGGATTGGCAACAGTTAGGATTTTCTATTTGATAAATTTTGCTTTGTATGCAGTGAAATTGCTCTAGGCTAGTCTCTTCACCACCCGCCTCTATAGATGAAATGCCTTTTGCATTGTGGAGCTGTAGGTCCTCTTACTTCTTTGGGGTTTTTTATTGCATAGCTGACCTGAAGTTTGATGTTAAGTCATTTTACAACTTGTGTTTGTGGTGTGAAGAGAGAAGGGGAAAACCCTTCAACTTTGTGCAGCCAATGTGTTCACTCATTTAATGCCCTGACTTCTGAGTTAATCCTCAGTTCTCCATTTATGCACCTGAAGGTGATGAGACATCAAAAGGCTTGACATAACGGATAAAAATAAATAAGTACATTCATATCAAAACCACATTATAATTCTTTCTGATGATCGTGATTTCCTGTTCTACCATGATATAATGTTGCTTGGAGATCTTCTTTCTTTATTTTCACTATTGCCAAAGATTTTTACTCCGGTGAGTTCCTGCTTCCTTCAAACTGCAGGCTAATTTTTGTTTTGTTTTGCAGCAGCAAGCACCCTAACACTTGAAGTATGAATATGCTTGACAGCTAGCAATGTTGGGAGCACGTTATGAATGGGCAATAGTTCTGAGACTTAAATGAACAGCTCATTTATATATGTGCAATATCTGCAACCCCTTCAAGAAGTGTTAGACTTACATCAGATGCATTATGAGGTTGATCTACTCGTTCTTGAGGAACCCCTGGAATTTCTGGTCAGACAGCACCTCAAACTGAGTCCAGCACAGTAGCTCCGAGTGAGATGCAGAAATTCTGGACAAACATAAAGAAAATTCAAATTTTACCCAGGTAAACATTCTAGGTGCATTAAGAAGTTCTGGCATTTTGGTGAAGAACAGACTGACACAAGCAATCTTTCATGGTCTTATGACAGGAAAAGGTCTGATGACTGTGGATTTTGCCGTGACACCGCTTTTTTATGTATTGCACTATGGGAGAGATGGGAAGAGAAACTGTGGAGATTTCTCCTGCCTACGTGACTTCCACCACTGCTGTACCTGCCAGGGTACATCGCCCCCAGCACCACGTGCAAGGACCAGAAGCAAGCTCTTGAATCTCTTCTGCCCCTGGGTTCATGAGAATAAGGTCTACTAGATACTCTTGCAGTAAACAAACCTCTGTTTTCCTTGAGAAGAGCTGTCCTTGTGCCACAAATGGTTGAACTCCCTCATTAATCTTATGATTAGGAGAACACTCTTAATGCAGTAGCCACTGACATATGCCAGGCCTGATTTGGGGTTTCCAATAGGCAGATCCCTATGTGCAAGAAACTACACAATTTTCCTAATTGCCATAGGAAGACAAGTTTCTTCCTTTCCCAAAGTCTGTGAAAAACTCTTCTTGTCCTTTCCTTTTTATAGCTCCTATCTTTCCTTTTCAAATAAGAGAATTATGCTGACATAATCACCTTACATCCAGTTACTTAACATTGAGCAGATGGTTGCTAAAGTTCTAGCATCAGCAATAAGATTTTAATTATTCTTTGGTAACTGTGCATCCTGGCACTAGTAAACCTAGACAATTGTAGCCATTTTCATGCTGTTCTTATCTTTGATGGCAGCTGAAATGTGTTTATGCATCCTTGACTCTAAGCAAATATTTTGTTGTTCTTTGGCTTCTTTTTCGTCTTGTAAATTTGATCTTGACAGTTTTACAACATCAGTGGCATACCAACAAGAAATTTGTCCAATGACATCTGTGCAGTCTGTGGGCAGAAAATCTTTGCGGATATAAAAAAAGAAGGGATTATTGAAAATACCTAAGAGCTGTCCTGTAATCATGGATATCCTTTCTATGTAATTATGAAACGATTGTTTTCTCCTCTTTTATGCTGTATTAAAAAATAATGACGACAATAAATACCAAGAAAAAAAGGAACCGAAACTATTTTCAGGAACAACATTGTGCAGAGGTAAAAATAGGAACACAAACTATTTTTCAGTTCTGTAACACAAATTGAGGCCATGCAGATTTTTGGCTGACAAACCGATGCAAGAGTGGCCATAATCCTATAGTTTTAGGCTTAAATCCACCTTCCAGGCACTTGGTGCACAGCCTTTGTGGGTGTGCCTGGCAGGACATTAGACCAGGCATGCTGACCCTTCAGCCAGGTCTGCTAATTCAGGCTCCACTCCTGTGTATTGCAGAGGATTTCCTCTGGCTGTGCCTGGGGCTGTTTGCCAGCTAGTTTTAAGGCAGATGTGGAACCCTCCTCAACCAATGTCCTGTACCCTACAGCTTGACAGAAGACCCAGTGACCCGGGGATACCAAATAACTCCACATCTTGCATTCCAGAAACTAAAATGAGACGTATTGAATATGTGCTGGAACAATGTTACTAATCACCCACTTCTGCACTTCATAAAAGTATCCTGGCTTCTTGCGAGCTGGAAAATATGAATACCAGTCTGGATGTTCAGGACGTTGGCTTCAGCTTTACAATAATTCCAAATAGTCCAAATATTTTAAGTAATTTGAAACGGCTTGGTTATAAAACTAGGCAGTGTCCACACTCAGTCATTAATATTTTCTGTTGATGGTTTGACCAGGTTTGCAGATGTAAGCACTGAGTCTTTTTTGCATTTGAAAGATTCCTTAACAGTACACCTGATATTGGGTTTCATGAATCCTGCATCCACAGCTGGCGCACTGTTGGCAAGAACCAAACTCGCCCACACTGCCCTGAGAAAGTTGATTTGAAGGGATTGTTAAGCAATCCATACCCTCTCTGTAACAAGTGTGCTTTTCATTTGGATTTTCTAAACCATAGCCTGATTACTTACTAATTCTTGTTTTGATCTGCAGCGGAGGGATGAGATGGCCATATTAAATGAATGGAAAACCTGATATTATTAAGGAAAAATTACACTTACGGAAGATGATGGTTCTGTTTGCCTGTACCTTATCTAAGACTCCAAACAAGCTAGGAAAAGTGCATATATATTTTCCTTCTTGATTTCAAGACATCCAGAAATAATTTTTATAATGAGAGGAACACTTTAAAGAATATAAATTACAGTTTTATAAAGACCATACACTGGATTTTGTTCTTTAACAAAACTTTTTAAAAAAATTATATAATGCATTTTCAGAACAAGTGGTTTTTTTCCCTTTTAGTAGTTAGTAAACAAGATTTTTCCTTTAGCAAGTAAAACAATAGTTGAAGATCTGCTGCTGTTTCTGTAGAAAACTGCTTGAATGAAAGCAAAGTTTGGCTTACTTTCTTGGAGCCTATTTTAATCATAGGATACTTAATTTTAACGTTACCTCCATAAAAAAAAAAGGAAGTAAACTATGAGTGCTAGGAAAAAAAAATGTCAAAAATTTAACCCAATACTGTATCTTTGATTCTGACTAAGAAAAATACCAGGATTTACCTATTGCTGCATTTTCTCTCCAGTTTCCTTATGAACAGATTGTGTAGGAGCACCCAAATATTGTATGGACAACTTCTGGACTGTCTCTGCTATCTAGTGGTTTGGCAGTCAGTTGCTATAGACATCATCCAAGTCATTACTTACTCACTGGTTCTGGAATAGAATGCAGATTATTAGTGAGAATTCAAAGTGTTGGATATATACCCGCCTAAAATAATAATATGCATATTCTGTACTTAATTTTAAAAGACTAGAGAAAATAGCAATTGGTGGAATTCTGGTATGCTAGAAACCCTTTTTGCCTCTTTTTGCATTACAGCCAGGCTGTGAAGCATGCTATGAAAATTTATTTTCTCAAAGTAAGAATTAAAAGAATTTGATGGTTTTAATGGGAATCTTGTGCTAGAAAAAAAAAAAATTATTTCCTAGAATGAAGAAGTAGATAGCAGAAGTAGCTTCTGAATTCAGATTAAACATGGTCAGTATTTTAAGAATCTCTACATTATTATTAGAAACCAGAGATACGCTTACTTAACTTACACTTTAAAATATATATAAGAATAAAGAAGATATTGTATAAAGCTATCTACAGGTGAAAGTAAGGTTGAAATACTAAAAATAGGAAATGATACACTTAAAAAAAAAACCAAGTAAATGAAAGAAAGCGAATCTTAAGTACCTAGAAGGAAGGTGGCTTTTTTAGCTTAGATGAAGTAACAAAATTAATAATTCTTATAATGTGTTATGCCTGCATTCATAAATGCAAAAATGCATGTAAATAAGCTGTAATTTTCATTGTGCTGTCAAAATTGCCTACATGTGGGTGTAATGGAAGCAGGTGTGTCCTCAGCCTTCTCAAAGGCTAGCAAAGAACAGGGGTACTTTGCTCTCACTGACACTTTGGCTGTGCAGAGAACTTGCTAAAAGCAGTAACACAGCGAGTAACCAGCTGTAAGAGGAGACTTCCAATGCAACCAACTCGGCTACAAATGGTGAGGTGTTAGAACAGAGTTTTTGTACCACATTAGATGCCCAAGATCAAAACAGCAATAAAAACACTAACTTAGACATGGTCTCTCCACAGTTACAGCCAAATGCTGTAGGAGTTTCCATCTGAAAGCTTTTAAGACCTGCTTCTGTATGTGCCTGGAAATTTCCTAAGCTGTGCCTAAGCCCTGAACTGATCTAGAAGTTCATAGTCCCTCTGCCCTACCAGAACCAAGCTACTAGGATTCATTTGAAATTTCCTGTGGCTGCAAGGAAAATATTACAAACACATCCCTTTCTTTTTACATCGGGTCTGAAGGATGAGTCCGGTGCCAGTCTTCCATTCATTCCACTTTCCCAGCAATTAGGACCCTTGTCCCAGTACCCATCTCAAGAAAACATGACCCCATCTGACAGTAAACACAATGTCCTATGTGGGATGTTCTCCACACACTCTAGTTTTGTGGACTACATTTACAGAGAGAGCAAAAGGTTGGAAACACCCTTTACATCCGTATGTTAAAGGTGCTGAACAAAGATAGGAACGTGGTGTTGGATTCAAAGACTACATATTTGTGTTTCCCACACTGTAGCTGAGAATAGCTTAAACTTCACTTGTGCAAGTCAGAAGAGTATTTGAATCCTACTCTGAAGCATCTATTGCCACATATAGTACAATGAAATTAGACAGAAATCATCCTCCATAGATGTCTTTCATAAAGGAAATTATAGAACCTAAAAGCTACAACAGACAGAACTGCAGTGAGAAAGCGCATTTCTCACATTACATTAAGCCTTCCAGCCACAATTTTCCAGAGATACGGGCATTTAACCTTCTGTGACAATTAAATACTGAAAATCAGTCCTTAGATCCACTGACTAGAAGAGCTAGGACCAAATTCTTTGCTGCATAAACTGACTTTTACAGCATTTGATGAGAAGTGGTTTATACAAAGAATGCAGAAAAACCCTTGGCTAGGCAGGTTGTTCCCTAAAACTTTTGCAGTGATGAAGACATAAACTACATAGCTGTATATCTAAACAACTTTTCAACATTAAATATGTAAATGAAACAGCTTTTGCTCATACTGCTATTAACATGTGTAGATAACTATTGTGGTTAAACCTCAGAAGGCAGCTCAGCACCACGCATCTACTCTCTCACTCTCTCGGCAGCGGAACAGGGGAAAAAGGTCTGAAAGGTAAAAGTGAGAAAACTTGTGAGTTGAGATTAAGGCAGTTCAACAGGTAGAGTAAAGCTGTGCTCACAAGCAAAGCAGAAGAAGGAATTAACTCACTACTTCCCATCAACAGGCAAATGTTTAGCCATTACCATGAAAGCAGGACTCCATGACGCAGAACTTTTACTTGGGAAGGCAAATACGGTAACTCCAAACATCCTGCCTTACTCTTTATTTCCCACAACTTTAGTGCTGCTTATGTTGTCATGGGTCATGACATTATGTGTGGGACATCCTTTTTGTCAGCTGGGATCAGCTGCCCTAGCTGTATCCCCTCCCAAATTATGATGCACCCCCTGCCTGCTCACTGGCAGGACAGCGTGAGAAACAGAAAAGACATGGATGCTGTGCAAGCACTCTTGGGCAATAACTAAAAAGCCCCTGTGTTATGGAGACTGTTTCGGTGCCCAAATACAAACCGCAGCACCAGAGAAGGAACTAAGAGCAAAATTAACTCTATTCCAGCCCAAACGTACTATTCAGAACACTGGCTACAAAAAGAAATTATCTCATAGCAAGTGTTAGAATTTGCAGTAGCCCAGCTCTCTGTTCTTGAGATGCAGATAAGTGATGGTACAAACAGGCAAGTGAAACAAATCCAGAGTACATTCACTACATATTTATTCCTTAACATCCCTATCTAAGATCTCAGAGCTATTTTCAAATTAAACCAAAACATCTGCTGCTGCTCTT